>PISX010006285.1:0-98893 GCA_004024625.1 Mellivora capensis
AGGACTATAAAAATGAAAATTAAAAATTATTTTTAAAAAGGTATTGATAAAATACTTAAAATAGCTTAAAATAGAAAAGAGGAAAGTTTTTTAAAGAAGAAAAATCAAAAAGGAAAAAAATACCAAAAATTAAAAAAAAGTAACTTTGAAAGACTAAGGTATCATGGGAAAAAAGCCACAAATTCTATGTACTGTATTCCCTTAGCAGTGGCGTTTTGCAGTTTTCATTTATCAGTAAGCTTTTTCTTGGCTGGAAGTTTTTGCTGACCTTCTGGGGAGGGACCTCTTGGAGTAATTCTCAAATGTCTTTACCAGAGGTGGAATTGCACCGCCCTTGCCAGGGCCCAGGCTAAGTAATTGCTTCATTTCACTTTCAGTAGCTTTTGTTCCCTGAAAGCTTTTTGTACCACTTTGGAGGATGAGAATGAAAATGGCGGCCTCCCAGTCTCTGGCTGGAGGAGCAAGAGTTCAAGGTCCCACTCTTCAGCACACCTTCAGAGAAAAACACTCAGTCCTGTCTGCCCCATCTTCAGCCTCACTCTGTGCTCACCCGTCCTGTGACCGAGCATTTCTATCTTTGGCACATGGCCCCCCTGGAGTCTCCAAACCCAGCAGATTCCTGCAGTGTGCCAGTGGAAGAAGGATCTGCCCAGATCCCTGGATCTGCCACTTGTGGTGACCCTGCTCGAAGAGTATTGATCTGACTGTGCCTCAGATCATGGTTTAAAGTAACCCCGAGCTGAGACCCCCCTCTGCTCTGTCTCTACAGCTGGCCTCCCCGCTCCGATACCTGGGATCTCTGCTACACTCAGGCACCCTGGTCTTTCTGTGACCCTGAGGGTCCTGAGACCACACTGTCCTGGCTAGGGCTCCATACCCCTTCTTAGCCTCTGGAGTGATGTCCCGCAGTGGAGCAGACTTCTGTAAATTCCAGTTTTCCTCTCTCACTTGCTGGGTGCCGACCCCTCCCCCCATCTGTCTTCCCATATATTGCTTCAGATTCGCTTCCCCTCAAGTCTTACCTTCCAGAAAGTTGTTGCCTTTCTGTTCATAGAATTGCTACTATTCTTTTTCTCTATCTTCTGTTGAGTTTGTAGGTATTCAGAATGGTTTCATAACTACCTAGCTGAGTTCCTGGAACCCAGTGAAATTTAGGCCTACTCCTCCACTATCTTGCTTCTGTTTGTTTTTGTTGTTGTTGTTTTGTTTTATTTTGTTTTTTTTATGTTAGAAATTCTTAAATTCTTATAGTTATGTGGTGATATCTCATTGTGGTTTTGATTTACATTTCCCTAATGATAACTGATAATGAGCACCTTTTCATGTACCTGTTGGCCATTTGGATGTCTTCTTTGGAAAAATGTCTAGTCAATACTTCCCATTTAAAAAAAAAAAATCATCTTAGACAGAAAGCATGGGGAAGAGGGACATAGGGAGAAGGAAAGAGTCTCAAGTAGACTCCAGGCTGAGTATGGAGCCCAATCTGGGGCTTCAGCCCACCACCCTGAGATCACAACCAGAGCTGAAACCAAGAGTCAGGTGCTTCACCCACTGTGCCACCCAGGTGCCCTACTTCTTCTCAATTTTTAAACAGACTTTTTTCTATTGTATGAATTCTTTGTGTATTTTAGATATAAATCTTTATTGCTTATATGATTTGCAAATATTTTCTCCCATTCGGTAAGTTGTCTTTTAATTTGTTGATGGTTTCCCTTTCTGTGGAGAAGCTTTTTAGTTGAATGTAGTGCCAGTTGTTTGTTTTTTTGTTGTTGTTGTTGCCTTTGTATTGGGTATCAAATCCAAGTAAATGTCGCCAAGACCAATGTCAAGAAACTTACCCCTATGTTTTTATCTAGGAGTGTTATGGCTTCAGGTTTAATGTTCAAGTATTTGACCAATTTTGAATTAATTTTTGTATATGGTATAAGGTTCCATCTTATTATTATTTTTTTTGCATGTGCTTGTCCACTGTTTTTTAACACCATTTATTTCAGAAATTATCCTTTCCCTATAGTATAGGGAATTGGGATTGGATAGAAATTAGTTGAATTTATAGATGGCTTTGGGTAGTATGGACATCTCACAACATTCTTCCAACTCATGAACATGATATAGCTTTCCATCAATTTGTGTCCTCTTTGATTTCTTTCATCAGTGTCTTAGAGTTTTCAGTGTATAGCCCTTTCACTTCCTTGGTTAAATGCATTCCTCAGTATTTTATTATTTTTGGTACAATTGAAATGTAGGTATTTTCAAATTTTATTTATTGTTATTATTTATTATATATTTTATTATCTTTCTGATAGTTTGTTATTAGCATACATGAACACAAATGAATTTTTCCGTATTGACTTTATATCTTGCAACTTACTGAATTTGTTTAAGTTATTTTGGTAGAGTCTTTATGGTTTCTATACATAATGTAATCTGTAAAGTTTTTTTCTTTCCTAATAGATCCCTTTTCTTTTCTCCCCTCCCCTTCCCTTCCTCTCCACCTACCTCCCCCTTCTCTTTTCTCTAATTGGTCTGGATTAGGACTTCCAGTACTATGCTGAATAAGAGTGACATGAGTGGGATCCTTATCTCGGTCCTGTAACTTAAAAGGTTTCAGATTTTCACTATTGAGTATGATATTAGCTGTGAACTTACCATTGGCCTTTGTTATGTTGATGTATATTCCCTCTGTACCACTTTTTAGAGTTTTTATCATGAATGAATGTTGAATTTTGTCAAATATTTCTTTCTGTATTTATTCATATGATATCATTATCCTTCATTTTATTAATGTGGTATGGCACATTGACTGCTTTCCCAATGTTGAACCATTATTTCATCTTTTGGATAAATACCACTTGATCATGGCGTGTGATCCTTTTAGTATGCTGTTGAATACTGTTTGCTAATATTTTGCTTAAGAATTTTGCATCTATATTCTTCAGTGATATTAGCCTGTAATTTTCTTTCCTTGTAGTCCTTGTCTAACTTTGGTATCAGGGTAATGCTGGTCTCATAAAATGAGTTTGGAAACATTCCCTCTGCTTCTATTTTTTAAATAGAGTTTGAAAAGTATTTATATTAATTATTTAAATATTTGACAAAATTCACCAGTTATGTCATTTGGTCCTGGACTTCTGTTTATGGGCAATTTTTTGATTACTGATTTAGTCTCTTTACTAGTAACTTGTCTATTTAGATTTTCTATTTCTTCATGATTCAGCCTTTGTAGGTTGTATGTTTCTAAGAATATATCTATTTCTTCTAGGTTGTCCAATTTTTTGGTATATGATTGTTCGTAGTTTTTTACGATTCTTTGTATTTGGTATCAGTTGTAATATCTCTTCTTTCATTTATAATTCATTTGGGTCCACTCTTTTTTCTTTAGTTTAAAAAAATGTATATTACTGAAATATAATTGATATATAGTATTATGTTAGTTTCAGATATACAACATGTTGATTTGACAATTCAGTACATTACTCAGTGCTCATTACAGTGACTGTAGTCACCATCTCTTACTTTTTAACATTATTACAGTATTACTGACTATATTCCCTATGTTGTATTTTTCATCTCCAGGAGTTATTTTATAATTAGAAGTTGGTACCTCTTACTCTCCCTTATCTATATTACCTGTTCCCTACCTACCTCTCCTCTGTCAACCACCAGTTTATTCTCTGTATTTTTTTTCATTTGTTCATTTATTTTTTTAGATTCTACAAATAAGTGAAATCATATGCTATTTGTCTTTCTCTGACTTATTTTACTTAGCATAATACCCACTAAGTCCATTAATGTTGTTTCAAATAGCAAGATCTCATTCTTTTTATGATAAATATTCCATAATTTATACATGAACACACACACACACACGCACACACACAGAGAGAATTATTCATATGTATTCATAGATGCACACACATCCTCTTTTTTTAACTTTAACTTTTGACACTATAGCTTTGTAGTGTGTCTTGAAATCTGGGATTGTGATACCTTCAGCTTTGTTCTTATTAAGAGTTTTGACTATTTCAAGTCTTTTATGTCTTCATACAAATTTTGCATTTTTTCTAGTTCTGTAGAAAATGCTATTGGTATTTTGATAGTGACTGCATTGGTAAATTGCTTTAGGCAGAATGGACATTTTAATGATATTCTTCTAATCCATAAGCATGGTATATCTTTCCATTCATGTCATCTTCCATTTCTTTCATCAATGTCTTATAGTTTTCAGAGTATAGATCCTTCACCAGCTTGCTTAGATTTATTCTTAGGGATTTTATTATTTTCAATGCAGTTGTAAATGGGGCTGTTTTCTTAATTTCTTTTTCTGCTGCTTTGTTATTAGTGTATAAAAACACAGCAGATTTCTGTATATTTTTTATCCTGAATTCATTTATTCTAATAACTTTTTTGGCAGAGTCTTTAGGGTTTCCTATAGATAGTAAATCATCTGGAAACAGCGACAATTTTACTTTTTCCTTACTGATTTGAGTGTCTTTTATATCTTCTCTGACTGCTGTAGCTAGGACTTCCAGTACTATGTTGATTAAAAGTGTTGACAGTAGACATCCTTGCCTTGTTCCTGATCTTAGAAGAAAGGCTTTCAGTTTTTCACCATTGAGTTTGATATTTTCTGTGGGTTTTTTGTATATGGCTTTTTTATGGCTTTATACTAAAGCTAACTAACCAACTTCCTCTCTCCCCTGATTTATATTCCTTTTAAACCCAATTTGTTGAGAGTTTTATCATGAGCAGATGCTGTATTTTGTCAAATGATTTTTCTGCATGTATTTAGGTGATCATACGGTTTTTATTTTTCTTCCTGTTAATGTGATTATCACATTGATAATATTGAATCAGCCTTGCATTACTGGAATAAATCCCACTTGATCATGGTGAATAATTCTTTTAATGTATTATATAATTTAGTTTGCTAATATTTTGTGAAGGATTTTTGCATCTACATTTATCAGATACTGGACTGTAGTTTTCTTTTTGTGATGCCTTTGCTTTCGATGTCAGGTAATGCTGACCTCAGAATGAATCTGGAAGTTTTCTTCCTTCTTCTTTTTCTTCTTCTCCTCCTCCTCCTCCTCCTCCTCCTCCTTCTTCTTCTCCTTTTTTTTGTTTTTTTGAATGGTTTGAGAAGAATAGGTATTAACTCTTCTTTAAATATTTGGTAGATTTTACCTGTGAAGACAAAGGTTTCTGAACTTTTGTTTTTTGGGAGTTTTCTGATTACCAATTCAATTTTGCTACTATTAATTGGTCTATTTAAATTTCCTTTTCTTTCCTGATTCAGTTTTAGAAGATTGTACATTTATAGGAATTTACCCATGTATTTTAGGTTGTACAGTTGGTTGTCATATAATTTTTTTATAATACTCTAACAGTCCTTTACATTTCTGCTCTTTTGTGATTTCTCCTCCATTTCTGATTTTTAGTTCTCTCCCTCTTTTTCTTGGTGAATCTAAGTAAAGGTTTATCAACCTATATTTTCAAATAACTGGATTCTGATTTTATGAATCTTTTCTATTTTGTCTGTGTGTTTCTGTGTGCATGGTTGTGAGAGGGTTTTATTTCATTTATTTCCACTCTAATTTTTATTATTTTCTTCCTCATACTAGGTCTGTGCTTTGTTCTTCTTTTTCTACTTTCTTTAGGTGTAAGGTGAGTTTGAATTTTTTTTGTTTCTTGAGGTAGGCCTGTATTAATATAAATTTTTCTCTTGTAACTGCTTTGGCCGCATCTTAAGGATTTTGAACCAATGTGTTTTTATTTTCATTTGTCTTCACGTGTTTCTTGATATTTTTTTATTTCTTTGTTGACCCTTAATTGTGATTGGAGAATTTAGTCCATTTACAAAATAATTATTGATAGGTAATGACTTATTATTGGTATTTTAGTAACTGTTTTTGGCTGCTTTGTAATTCCTTTCTTTCTTTCTTCCTCCCTTGCCCCCTTTGTGATTTGATTATTCTCTTTAGTCTTATGCCTAGATTGCTTTCTCTTTATCTTATGTGTTTCTACTGTATGTTTTTGCTTTTTGTTACCATGATGTTTATACAGAAAATTTTATATTTATGACCATCTACTTGAAGCCAATAGCTATTTAACTTCAAATGCATACAAAGCTCTATGATTTTACTTTTTCTGCCCCCACACTTTGTTTTTGCAGTAGCAATTTACATCTTTTTACCATGTATATCCATGAACCACTTATTGCTGTTACAGTTATTAAAATTTTTTGTGCATGTTTTAATCTTTATAGTACATTTATAAGTGATTTGTCTGACACCATTACAGTAAGAATATTATGAATTTAATTATATATTTACTTTTTCTAGTGAGGTTTATACTTTATTGTGTTTTCCTGTTACTAATTTTTTCATTTGACAACCCTGTAATGTTTCTTGTAAGCTGATTTAGTGGTGATAAACTCCTTCAGCTTTTGCTAGCTTGGAAAACACTTTCTCTTTCCTTCAATTCTGAAGTACAGCTTTTTTGGGTAGAGTATTCTTATTTGGTAGTTTTTTTCTTTAAGGAATTTGAATATCTCATGCCACTTTCTTCTTACCTGCATACTTTCTTCTTAAGTTTGCTGAAGGTCTTAGAAGGTCTTGTTAACAAGTTATTTTTCTTTTGCTTCTTTTAAGATTCTCTCCTCACTTTAAAAAAAAAAAATTTTAAAGATTTTATTTATTTGAGAGGGATAGAGAGAGAGAGCAAGCAAAAGCACAAGGGCAGGGAGAGGAAAATCAGACTCTCAGCTGAGAAGGGAGCCCAATATGTGGCTCAAGAACAGGATGCTAGGATCATGACCCAAGCCAAAGGCAGCCGCTTAACCGACTGAACCACCCAGGCACCACTTAACTTTTAAAAATTTAATTATGATGTTTCTTGGTGTGGGTCTCTTTGGATTATTTTTATTTGGAATTTTCTAAGCTTCCTGAATCTAGATGTTTATTTCTTACCCTGAGTTAGTTTTCAGGCACTATTTCTTTAATATTTCTTTCTTTAAAGTTTTTATTTAAATTCCAGTCAGTTAACATACAGTGTGATATTCGTTTCAACTGTACAATTTAGTGATGCAACATTTCCATACAATAGCCAGTGCTTATCTCAAGTGTACTCCTTAATCCCCATCACTTACTTCACCCATCCCTTCACCCAACTCTCCCCTCCCCTTTGGTAACCATCAGTTTGTTCTCTATAGTTAATCTGTTTCTTATTTTGCCTCTACCCCCCTTCTCTCTTTCTCCCCCTTTGCTCATTTGGTTTTTTTTATTTGTTTCTTTGAAAAGTATTTCTGTCTCTTTTTTCTCTCTTCTCCTTCTGGACACTTATAATGTGAATATTGGTCTTTTTGATAACATTCTATAAGTTCCTTAAGCTATCTTCACTCTTTTTTCTTTTATCTTTTTTCTTTTCTTACTGGAGGAATTTCACTGCCCAGTTTTGGGTTCTTTGATCCTTTTATTTGTTTGATCTAGCATTTTTCAGTTCCATTATTATATTTTTCAGTCGTTATTTCTGTTTAATACTTTTGTATAGTTTCCATATCTTTGCTGAAATTCTCACTTTGCTCATGCATTGTTCTCCTGACCTCAGTGGCCATCATTGACTCTTTATCACTGCCTCTTTATCTTTATTTTGAACTCTTTATCAACTAAATTACTTATCTCCATTTCCTTAAGTTCTCATTCTGGAGTTTTGTTTGGAATGAATATATATATATACACACACACACACACACACACACACACACATACACACACACACACACGTGTGTGTGTGTATGTGTGTATGGTGCCCTTCTCTTGTAGTTTTCTAGGAGATGAACATTATTCAACACACTCCTAGCTCCTGATTGTCTTTCAAATCAAATCATTGATTGTTCAAGCCATCTTCTTTGTTCTTCTTGGCTCTCAGTAGCTAAAGGTGTGTCAAGACCCATTTTTGTGTTGGTATTTTTTTTGTTTTCCCAATGTGTAAGAGTCATTCAGCTTGTTTATCAGTTTCTTTCAGATGGTGTTGCTCCATGTGTATCTATATATTAGGTATGTCCATGGGAAAAGGTGAGTTCAGGAGTATCTTTTATTGCCACCTTGAACCAGAACTTGTACACTTTGCCTCAGTAGTTCTCAACAGTATATTGCCAGAGTCTGGCTATGAAACATGTCAGAAGATGAAACTATGAGTTCTAGCAAGCCCCCATGATTCCACTGTGGTTTTATACTGCCTCTTAAGTTTTAAAAACAATCACATAAACCATGAGCCTTATTTCCTTATTTGTAAAGTTAAGGCTCACAAAGTAACTGCTAAAAATTAACAAGACAATAATATATAGTAATCATATCCATTGCTATTATTTACTGACCTGCTTACTTGAGTACAAGTACTCCACTAAGTAATTCAGGTACATTATCTTATTTTTACTCTCTCTACTATCCTTTGAAAATATATTGCTTTGTTTCTATTTTACAGATTAGGAGACTGAAACTTATAAGTTACCTAATTTGCACAATATCACACAATGTTAGAAATCAGATCCTAATTTAAGTTTGGCCAATATCTGAGCTCAGCATCCTTAACAGTTATCCTCTACTCTATTACCATCTAAACCAGAACTTGACCCTATATAGCTGACTTCATTAAATTATTCCTTTTTTCTCCAGGTATCTATTAAGAGAAAGAAAGGGTGGAAAGAAACTTACTGATTTTTTTTTTAAAATTTCAGAGTGAGTGCTGTACATTATATTTGAGGCCCTATGGTGGATAAACCTAATCTATGGTATTAGTACATTGTCTCCGAGTCATTTTGAGGCAATTATTTAGTGTCTGTCCCTCATATACTGAAAATTATTTAGAAAATCTGATTGATGTGTGCTCTTCATTAGATACGAAGTAATAATTTTAATAACCATAGTAAGAAAGCCATTAATGGAAAAATATCATCTTAATTCCATAGCTTAAAAAAAATAAAATTAACCTATTAATAATTTTAAAAAGCATTTTCTTAACTGAGCTGTACCATTATGATGTATCATTTATAATAAATATTTGTCATTTATAATGATAAATTTTTGTATTTTCAAGAGAGATTCCAAATAATGACTATGAACAAAGAGATATAGCTACAGTTTCAGGGGGAATTAAAGCAATGAACAATAACTTTGTCCCTAAGTGTTTCTAATTTTTGAGGTATCATATGTGACCCTGTTATGAACAATTCACTAAAGCATTGGATTGACCTCATTTTATTATATGAAATGTTCTACATTGATGTATAGATTTGGCTATATCTTGAAAATGTTTCATGAATTTAAATTTCTAACTGTTCAGAGGAATATATGAATATAATAGTTAATATAATAAAATCTTAGGATTCTATGCACTGAAGCAGATTTTTAAGAGAGGAAAAAAATGTTGAAGTAGCATTTATCAAAAACTCATTCTTTGCAGCAGCAAAAGCTCAATGAATTCACAATGTATCTATCGTTAATGGGGTAGAAAATGAAAAAAATACCTATGAAAATGGTGAAGATGATGAAAATTGTAGGGTGGAACTGGAATTTTTTAAAAGGTCTATACATCAGTTTTCTGGTTGGAAAAGTAATAGTAGTAGTAATTAAAAAACAAACAAACAAAAAACCCTTCCAAACTGTTTAAGATGGATTACATTTTAGATATAGTTGGAACTAAAGCTAACTAATAAACTTCCTCTCTCCCCTGATTTAAAAAAAATTATATAAATATGAGTATAGTTGGCATACAATGTTACACTAGTTTCAGGTATATAAGATAGTGATTCAACTTCTTTATACAATATGGCATACTTATCACAGGTATAGTTATTATGTTTCACCAGACAGTGCTATTAAAATATCATTGACTATATTCCCTATGCTGTGCCTTTTATTCTTGTGACTTATCCATTCCATAACTGTAAACCTGTATCTACCACTTCCCTTTATTCATTTTGTATATTTCCTCCCATTCCCCAATTCCAGCAACCATCAGTTTTTTCTCTGTATTTATAGGTCTGATTTTTGTTTTTGTTTGTTCACTTTTGTTTTTAGATTACACATATGAGTGAAATCATATGTTATTCATCTTAGTCTGACTTATCTTACTTAGTATAATATCCCCTAGATCCATCCATGTTGTCGCAAATGGCCAAGATCTCATCTTTCCTATGGCTGCATAGAATTTCAAAAATCCTCAACAAAATATTGGCAAATCACATTCAACAACACATTAAAAGGGTCTTTTACCATGATCAAGTGGGATTTATTACAGGAATACAGAGGTAGCTCAATATGCCCTCTCCCCTGATTTTAAATTAGGAAACTGAGGCTTAGAAAGAGAAAATAGAATAATAAGGGTTTTTAAAAGAGGAGAGACCATGGAAACCATCTAATCCAATCTATTCTTTATAAACCAGAAAGAGTGGAAATTTTTCCAGAACACTGAGGTAATTACTGTCAGAGCCAGTTCTTTCCACTGGCCACCTTCTATCTATAATCTACTGCATATATATAGCATATAGTATGTGTGTGTGTATGTGTATATATGTATATACACATACATACATACATATATGTTATATATATGATTTAAATGTTTTATATATATATGTGTGTATGTATATATACATACACACATATATATGTGTTTTAAAATTTTTATTTATTTGAGAGAGAGAGAGAGATCACAGAGCAAGAGGGAAAAGTAGACTCACTGCTGAGTTCAAAGCTCAATGTGGGGCTCGATCCCAGGACCCTGAGACCATGACCTGAGCCAAAGGCAGATACTTAACCAACTGAGCCACCAAGTCACCCTACAATTTACTATTTTTATCAATGTTAAGATTAAACATCATTATTCATTCACCTGCTGGATCCTAAGTAGAGTTATCAAATGATAATTACTGTGCTTATATGTACCATAGTTCTTGATCTTTTGTTTCAATTCATAGTTTTAATCTTGGCAACTTTTAAGGTGCCTGGATGTCTCAGTTGGTTAAGTGTCTCTTGATTTCAGCTCAGGTTATGATCTCAGGTTTGTGAGATCAAGCCCCACGTTGGCTTTTCTTTTTTCCTCTCCCTCTGCCCTCCCCCTGCATGTATGCATATGCATGCTCTCTCTCTGTCTCTCAAAACAATAACAACAATAAAACAACATATTTTTAATCTAGGCATCTTTTGTGTTCCATATGTGCAAATTCCGTTCCCTATGTCTTAAAAATAGAAAGCAAACAAAACACAAATATCACATTCTATTAGAAGGTCAGTGTTGACAATTCTTGTGGATGAATTTATAGAAACTGTGATCAGTAAAACTGGTAATCAGTAACTTTTGGGTTAGATGAGGGATAAGGACATATACTTTGGCAGTAGTTGGGGCAAGGTAGAGAAGGGGAGAAGTAAGACCAATGATTAAACAGATAGAGGTAGAAGTGGTAATCTTTTTATGGTGTGTTTTTATAACTAGGAAAAATCAGGGGAAACATTTCTATTTAGAGAGACAGTCTAAAGGAAATGGGGACAAAATGTATTATGAAGAACTTAGAAGTTATACGTGTACAGATTACTTGCTACCTGTCTTTGTTTCTTTTCTATTTCTGTGACAACATGAAAAATAACACAGATACATATTAAATGGCCAGGAAAATAAAAGCCAACCAAGTGATTTAATTTGGAATGAATAACACACACAGAGCTTGGCTATTCCCTTAAAGATATTAGATACTAAACCAAATGGAGAAGATTATTTAAATAGAAAACATATTTTTTGTGAAATACTTGAACTTATAGTGTCATCTAAATAACAAGTTTCATTACCAGCATGGAGAGAAAATGTTGGGTTTACCTTTTGAGGTTCTAAGTAAATAAATAAATAGTAGTGCTTTTTTCTTCTTGTCACACCCTTCTCCCTCCCTTGTCTTCACCTCTCTGCCTTATATTAAAAGGTGAGCAGTTTTTCGTGGTTTTGAAATTTTCAGAAACATGCTATTTTTATTACAGGAACTGAAAGTGTTGGGATAGGAGTGAACACCAGTTGTTTGTCTTTTCTAGGTTAATGGACAATGTTGCATAAGGTCAAGATTTTTTAGGATGAACCCTTATTTATTTTTGAGTGCAGCATTTAGGGCAGCTTTGTAGATGACATAAGTTTTATATTATTCACTATAATGTCATTGTTGGCAAAATGACAACATGAGAAATTGTATCATTTTCTACTGCTTGAGTTTTCATACTATACAACACCTGACTGCCAGAATGAATGCAATATCCTCACCTAACAGTGTAATAGTGGAAGGAGTCAGCAGAGGAGAGAGAAAGCCTCCTGTGTTTCGTTCACCAAACTTTATGAGTAAATTACGGTTGCCAGTTTGAATAATAATCATACATGAGACCCTTGGGAACAGCAACCTTAATTCTATTGCTGGGCCCACCTCAAAACCATCTCAAATAAACAACCTTCAATAGTTATACACCTTTGGGCATTTTGTTTTCAAATTGTTGTATTAATGTTATTTCAGAGGCACCTCAAAAGAAAGAGACTTGTTCTTTTGCTGGGAATGCCTCTTGATACAAACTTCATCTTTCTTACACCATTTGGGTGCCACTATTCAATGTTTGCTTTCAGGTATGGGTCAGTTACCTTCATGGGGAGTTTTGCTTTCCAGAAGATAGTGCCTATCCATTCCTTAGATGTGGCTCTTTGCCCATGAAGTCTGGGATTTAGAAGTAGTCATTTTGAAGCCATTATTCTAATGTATCCTCCCTGCTACCACATTCACCTCATCTTTCAGTGAATCCTTGGTGGTTGTTGCTTCTTTCAGTTTATCTCCTAGGCTCTCGTAAAGTATGAATCAAAAGATAATATATGGGATGGGCCAAGGTAGCTGGTCAATAATCAAAGCTCTAAAAGCAATAGTTTCTTTTTCAGGTAACATCACCTTTTATCATTACCATTATTTAAACATTAGTTTTATCTTCTTACCTGCTTTAGATTTAGTCTTCCTTCGACACATTAATTTAACACATATTTATTGAGTGTCTACTTTGGAACAGATGCTGTTCAAGGTACTTGGCATATATTGGGGAACAAAATTGACAAAAATCCTTGTCCTCTGGGTGCTTATATTCTAGCAGGGCTAAGGGAACATTAAGTACAATATTAAAGGCTGAGCAGGCTGAAATTACCATGTGTGGGTCTTAGGCAGAGTCCACATGTATACCTGTGCATTTGGTGTGCTGCATAACTCCTGGGAGTGCTACTTACCTAACTGTCCTTGTGAATGATGCTGCCAGGGATTGCATACTTTATACCTTGTGCAGCCCGGGGTGACAGTTCTGGTTTTGGGCCAGGTTTCAGTAGAGCCAACAGCTTTTGGCCCAGTCCCACGTTTCTTGAGAGTGGACAGGCCTGAGTTTTCTGAAAGACTGTATTTAAAGCTTGGTGAAAATTAAACACTAATGAGCACACCGTGGTTGCAAACTTGTAGAAGTTGGAGTTGACTTCAATTAAATTGAAATAATTTAATAGCAAATGATATCAGAGGATATACAGCTTTTCAAATCTCCTTATATCCTGGTGAGAGACATGGCCAGACTAAATTTCCTGTCTAGTGTAAGATCTTTATAGTTAACCTTAACCAGACTGCTTTTCTCACCGAACACATCACTTGGAATTTTAGCATAATTACCTTAAATTACAAAAACATCCTTTCACGGGTCATGTCACCTGGATCTGACGTTCGAGTTCTGAATAGAATTTCTCACTGCCCATTAAACACAATCATACCACATCGCCTTGGAGTTGCATGATGCTGACTACAGAGGTTCTTGCCAGTCACTGTCCAGTGCCATGTCAGTGCTCAGAGGGGAGCCATGTTTGCTTGCACATGCCAGAAGGGCTGAGCCTGGCTAGCTGTACCAGGTCTTACTTCATTTTCTCCCAAGACACAGTTCCTGACACTGGGGCATGTCTACATAAATGTCCAGTGGTTGACTTTCTCTTGGAGTTTTTATTTCGATTTCTATTTTATTGATCCTCCCAAAGTGGATTATCAGGAATATCTAAATTCAGTTGGATTAGTTCCTTTATTCTCTTTCACATTTTTTGTTTTCTTGTGAAGCTCTTGATACAGACCTGAGTGAATGAGCAGAAAATGTTTTGGCAGTGAAGTGCAAAAATTCTCATCATATTGAAAATTTTGTGATTGTAATCTGGGCCAGCAAATAAAGCCTCTGCCAATAGAACAGAAATATAAAAGTAAAGAGACCCATTAGAAACTATTACCTTAGGGCACCTGGGTTGCTCAGTCAGTTAAGGGTCAGACTCTTGGTTTCCGCTAAGGTTATGATCTCAATGTGGTCAGATCAGCCCCCCATCAAACTCTGTGCTCAGTGCAGGGAGTCTGCTTGAGTTTCTTTCCTCCTCATTCTCCCCCCAGCCTGCCCTGCCCTGCTCACTCAAGCATGCACACACTCTCTCTCACATAAATAACTAAATCTTTAAAAGAAAAAAGACACTGTCACGTCAGTTTTAGTCTGGGTTTTTTTTTATATAGGTTAAGTAATAGCCCTGGGAGAAGCAAGTCATCTGAACAAACTGGTGGAAGTAGAGATATGAGAAGTCTCAGCGTATACAGAAAATCTTTCTGGCCAATTACTCTTTATTTACTTTAGCTTTAGGAATTTCATTTTACTTTAAGTCAGAAGATGATAAATCGGTATGGAGAGCCAGTGTTTCATCTGGCAGTACATTCAGTGAGGAAATCATGGATCCTTTTATACATAAGCATAATTAGATAATATAATTATACAATAATGTCTTTAGCTGGGAGATAGTGCAATTTGGTGGTTAAGAAAATGAACATTTGAGCAAGTTAGAACTAGGTTCTTAGCTTTGCCAGTAACTACTGATGACCTTGGGCTTGTAACATTAACTCTGAGTGCAGTCTCATTATTTATAAAGTAGAAATTAAAATAACTAATATAGGGATGTTGTCATGTGGATTAAGTTAGATAATGTAAGACACATTCTCTAGTGCTTGACTCAAACAAAATACTTAATTGTTGCTGCTATCATTAATTATTTGGAGATATTTTTAGAAGGTTTTAAATATAATACTATTTTTCTTCTGGAACAAGTTAAATAGATTACTATATTTTTGTCTCTGGTATGAACAAATTAAAAAAATATATTTAAAAGTTTGAAAAACTTGCTGATCAATCCAAAAAGTCTTGGCTTCTTTTGTAAAAATTTATTTAATAGTTCTCTCCATTACAGCATTAAGCTAATGTCAAAAATTTAAAAAAAAAATGAAGTTATTTATTTTTTTTTAAAGATTTTATTTATTTATTTATTTGACAGGCAAAGATCACAAGTAGACAGAGAAGCAGGCAGAGAGAGAGGAGGAAGAAGGCTCCCCACTGAGCAGAGAGCCCTATGCGGGGCTTGATCCCAGGACCCTGGGATCATGACCTGAGCGGAAGGCAGAGGCTTTAACCCACTGAGCCAACCAGGCACCCTGAAGTTTTTTATTTATTATCATATCATAGGAATAATCTTTTAAGTCTTTGATTTTTATATCCATCTGCATTTTTAATTTTATTGGTACTTTTTAAAAAAGAAAAGGTTTTATATTTGCAAATTAATGCTACCGTGTTTTTGATAAATTAATGTAGTATGCTTTAATTTCATTAATTTATCCCTATGGGTTGTGTTTTGAATTTGGGGATGAATGATTACAATGGTTTTATTTTTTATGTTTATTTTAAAATAAACCAGAGGTATAAAATTGATGTGTAAAGACTATTTTGGTTCCTTGGATTAATTTAAAAGATAGTGTTTTCATTTTTTTCCTAAATATTCTATATTCTTTGCTTAGAAGTCTTTTTTTGCTTGTTTCATGGGTTTACTGTCATTTGTTATTTAAATGCCTTATTAAATTGTAATATTACTTCAGAAAATATAGCCCATAACATTGTTCAGATTTTTTTTTCCTCTACCTGGTGGGATAAAGGCTAAATTTTAGAAATGTTTTAACATGTTGGCAGAAGAATTTCCTGTCTTCATTGTTTGAATAAAGTCATTTATTAGTTTGGTTGATCAGGAAAAACAGAACCAACAGGATATAGAGAGACATATAGAAAAAGATTTGTTATGAGGGGTTTCCTCACTTGATAATAGAGGCTTGATAACACAGTCTGCCATCTGCAAGCTGAAGTCCCAAGAAAGGCAGTGGTATAGTTCTAGTCCAAACCTGACATTCAAAGCAGAGACTATGATGGAACTCCCAGTCCGAGTCTGAAGCCTGAAAAACAGAGGGTCAGGGGTTGTGAGTCCTGTGTCAGGTCCTATGGCTAGAGAACCAGGAACATGTATATGTGAGGGCAAGGGAAGATCAGTGTCCCAGCTTAAGGAGAAAGTGAATTAATCTTTCCTCTACTTTTTGTTTCTGTTTGGGCTTTCAGCAGATTGGATGAGGCTTGCCTGCATCGGTGAGGGGGATATTCCTTAGACTCCAATTCAAATGCTCATCTCTTCCAGAAACACCCTCATAGAGATGCCCAGAAATAGTATTTTACCAGCTATCTGAGCATCCCTTAGCCTAGTCAAATCGACGTATAAAATTAACCATCACAGGCCATGAGTCCAGTTACATATATGGGGTACTTTCTAAAAAATAAAGTATGTATTTATGCATATTATTGGTATATCCATTAATTTTCCTTAATATTTTAAGTATTTTAAAGTGGGACCAAAGATGGAATATTAGAATATTTCAAAATATTTTTAAATTTGTAAGTTATATCTTTCAATTTTACATTTTATAATATGATTTTATACTCAGCCGTGAGTTCACAGCAAAGAAAATATAGAAAATACAATTTGGATGTTTCTATATTCTCAGTTTTCTCTAGTAACATTTTTTTCCCTTTTGTGGGAAACTTCATTTTACCCTTTGAGAACAAATATAATTTCCCTCTGATTTCTTATACTTTTCAAAATTTTTATTTAATTTCTTCCCTTGAGAAATTATTTTAAAATACTTAGTCTTTATCCCATATCTAAACTATTGTCTATTATGTTTGTCTATTGTCTATTATGTCTTATCTTACTATTATGAATAAAAAGCTTTTGCTTTCCAACAACCAAAGTTTAGGATACAGAAGCCTCCATATTTTTCCATAAGATGGGAATTATCTATACTTTTCTATGAGTGTTATAATGAAAAATATTAGATGCCCAACTTTTGAAACTGCATATCAACATTTTCTATGAATTCATATTTAAAATAGGAAATAATCTTACGTTAAACCTATCCAGATACTCATTTTAGCAAAATTACAAGTTGTACATAAAAACATGCTCAGAGGGGTGCCTGGGTGGCTCAGTGGGTTAAAGCCTCTGCCTTCGGCTCAGGTCATGATCCCAGGGTCCTGGGATTGAGCCCAGCATCGGGCTCTCTGCTCGGCAGGGAGCCTGCTTCCTCCTCTCTCTCTGCCTGCCTCTCTGCCTACTTGTGATCTCTCTCTCTCTCTCTCTGTGTCAAATAAATAAATAAAATCTTAAAACAAAACCATGCTCAGATATCTGCATGCATGTGTATGAAAGGAACTATGCAAAAAAAATACACAAACTTGTCTCTGAGGTATATTATCAGTGTGTGTTCAAACAAAGGAAATAGAAACTTGATATTAGATTTTTACTGTATCCATGCTGCCAATTAGGAGTAGGGTCCAACATGATGAAAGAGTGATGGCTAATCGCTAATTTTGACCAGACAACACATATTGTGATGTTAACTTTGTAAAAGCAAACAAACAGATAGCTCTGCATTGGAAATTTGAAGACCTGGAGTCAAATTCTACATGAATTTGTTTATTCTGTTAACTTCTCATCTATAAACAGACAGGGTTGGTAGTATTTTAGAGATTAATGGATTGCATGTATTAATGAAAAAGCAATTGAAATATTTCATTTTTCCAAGACACATTTCATAATCAACCCTTTTGTTTGAAGCAAATGACTTCCTAAGTTTATAAGCATTAGTTTAGAACCTACCTAGTCTGAATTCCTGAATTTCTTTTGTTCAAATATACGGGCATGTATTTCAATCACTCTGACCATTCATTCATTCATTGTGCTTTTTAAATTAAATATATTCCTCAAGCCCAGCCCTCTGTTGGGTGTCAGGGATGTAGCAAATCTCCTGGATTGCTAGTGGAAGTGATATAAACATAAACAATTGAAAAATACAAACAAAAAAAGAATAAAACTGAAGTATAATAAGAACACTTCTACCTCTGAGGGAGTTGGGTAAAGCTTTAAGACAGATGTAACATCAGAGATGTGTACTGATGTAGTAAATTTTTACTGAATGCAATATATGGTTCTGCCCAGCACCCAGTGTCATGCCAAGAACATGGTTGTTATTGATAGAAGAAGAGATGGAGAGGGTAATATGCTGAGATTGGAAAGCATACAAAAGTATGTTTAGGATATAGAAACACTGGGTGTTGCTAATAGGTGCATCAGATTTGGAGAGGAAGTGTCCCGAAGTTAACCTGAAGAAGTAGCTTTGAGACTGATCATATGGGCTTTGTGTGCTTTAATAAGATGTCTGGATGGTATCCTATACCACACACCAGAGGTATTGGAGGTGTGGCAGTAGGACAGAGAAATCTTTGACCTATTTAGAAAGGTACTGCAATGATGCTACAAGGGAAGAAACTACTGGAGAGATTGCTGTAAGAATATCAGAGGACAAAGCTCTGATAGAATTTTAGAGGGAGTTTGAAGAGAAGTGGACATGTCAAGAGCCATTTCCAGAGTAAAATGGACATTTGATGACTATATTAAGAGAGTGATTGAGAGATAAGGAAAAGATTATTCGCTTCATGCACACATTCAACCTTTGATCTACACTCTATTAAACCCACATTGCTAGATGTTGGTGTAGGTGCACAGAAACAAACAGGACCATTTTTTCCTCATAAAATGTATTGCTAGGTGTTTCTGATTTTTGTAAGATTCTGGTTTTTGTGATCATGGCAATAATTGATTAATGCTCTTAATATATAGAATAAGATTAAGCTTTCTTCCAAATACAGAAATTAATCAGTGGGTTAAGTCTGATTGTTCTCTTGAAATCTTCAGTCTTTGTTTTCAATATCTTGATGTCACTGAGCTGGTATACTATTCTGTTTCTTTCTAAATTAAAATATTTGTGTAGCATTTTCAAGCATAATTTATTACTGCATTAGAAATAGAATGTATTACCCCCCAGATTTTCATTGCAGTTTGCTTTTGAATATTTGTGGATTCAAATTGAGTAGAGAGGGTGTTAATTAGTGTGCAGATTTTTTTAATTGTCTATAATAGGAAGTTAATTGGTGTTTTCCTTAAAGAATGAATTTAAGTAAATGTGATTTGAAAAGTGTGGTGGTGTTAATCGCACTGATCCAAGTAGTAGAGACTATTGATTGAATAAAATAAGCAGTTTTGATTGTTTAACTGCAGGCTTTATTCAGGGAAACCAGAATTAAATGGTGCTAATGATTAAAATACTTAATACGTGATAACTCTGACCTAACTTTGGGTGTATTTTTTAGAAAAATAACTCATTAAAGGGACTTGAGTCTGTATTCTGACCCTTTGTTATCTGCCCACTGTATGGTTCTCATTATCTCACTTTATCTGCTCCCAGCACTATTCATCTAACCCACAACTGCTTGCTGTTGGAATCCCTTTACTCTGCAAGTGGTCTTCTTATACGGAATGTTAAAAATAGGTGCAACTCTAGCTACCTTCTGTGGCATCCATGTGGTCCAGCAGAAACTCCTCTATCCTTGCTGTGCCAAATGGTGGAAATATAGGCTGACCCACTGGTATGCCTTACCTTGGCTCTACTATCTCCAGTATTCTTTTCCCATTACTTAGGCAGGCTCTGAGACTGATCTGCTGCCTATCTGCCCAAACGCATCTAACAGGGAATGGAATGCCTGAATCCCTTTTTTGAAAGCACCGCATGTATCTCTCAGTAATTGCTACTCTTAACAGCAGCCTCTCAGCGTGAACATGGACTCCGCACAAAGCAGAGGGCTTGATAACAACCCTATTCCTTCACAGGTTCTACAGAGGAGATAAAGTAATGGTTTGTGGTAGCAGGGACAGTTTTGCCTCTTTTTAGTAAGCCCATGTCTTGTCCCTATTCTTAGTGCCTTATAGAGTCATTTAAATGTGAAATACTTAGCATCTTTGACAGTTCTGCACCAAAAGGAAAATTCTGACATAATATCCTGTTGCAGGTACATACTTTCATATGCACCTATCTAAAAATGGATTCTAGACACCTTTAGCTACTATAGTCGCAGAAGGAGTAGAATGTAAACTTCCAAGCAAAGAGAGAATGCTCCCTAGCCTTGGCTTTCACTTTGTCTGAACTCAGGTTGAAATATTAGAAGTTTATACAAATTTAATTTAGTGATTTTACAAATTTGGCTCATCTGGTTTTCACTTTAGTTCCCCCAAGTGGGAGAGTTATTCTCCTCTCTACTCATCCACTGAGAAATGGCAAATGTCAGTAAAGAATGAAAGCATGCCCTCCCACAGTCCCCTAGTGCCACTGTATGAACATAGTCTAAGAAAATAGGAAAGTGTGTGAAAATAAAATATTGAATGGCTTTATTGAGATATACCTAAAATTTACCTATTTAAAGTATATAGTTCAGTATCTTCTGTTATATTCAGAGTTGTACAACCATTACAACAATCAATTTTATAACATTTTTCTCACCCCTCAAAAATAATCCCATACCCATTAAGAGTCACTTTCCATCTTCTCTTACACCAAGCTCTGGAAACCACTAATCTACTTTCTGCTTCTAAAGATTTGCCTGTTCTGCACATTTCATAAAAATAGAATCTTACAATGTGCAGCCTTTTGTGACTGGCCTGTTTTACTTAGCATGATGTTTTACATGTTGTGGCGTGTATCAGTATCATTCATTTTTATTGCAGAAAAAATATAAATTTTAAAAAATCTATTGAAAGTTATTTTTTTCCACAAAGAAACTTAGAGATGGAATTAGGCATGTGAAAGACTTATTGATAAGTAATACCTGTGAAAGGAAAAGAGCAGAAGCAGGATTGTAAAAGGGGGCTAACAGACCATGATGCACACCCTGCATCTTGGTGGTACCCCAGAGCAAAGACTGCCCATTGGAGGAATTTCCTCTATTGAGAGGGAATGACCAGGCTCTTCCACCACTGCCTAGTTAGTGATCGGTTGGTTAGGAACTTTCCTGAGAATAAGACAGAAGACTGAGGCAAAGCTGGATAAACCTCTCAGCTAGATGCTTTTAGCAAACCCCAGTCCTGCAGCTGGGCAGCAAGTCCTTTCTTAAAGAGCAGTTTGAGTGTCACATCTCTGTTGCTAACATAGCTAAAATAAGCATCTGTTAGAAGAGCTCCAGTTATCTGGGCATGTGCTCGGAACATGCTGGATTCAAAATAAGCCTCCATTACATATTCATTTGTTGCCTTCCCTCCTGCAGCACTTGGAAGGCAGGGGCTCTCACCTCCTTACTTCTGGAGTCAACTTTCTTTTTTTTTTTTTTACATACTGTGGGAGCTCAATAAATACTGTTGATCGACAGACCCAGACAAGCAAGGAAAACATTTCTTATTTGGATCTGAAGTCTCCTTTTATGGCACACGATAAAAGAGTCCCCTACCTTTTATACTCTACACTGAAGTGGTCTAGAGGATTACAAAGTATATACAAAAATTGTCTGGAAGCTCTTAGGTGGCCTCCTCGAGGGTATACAGCCAGGGTAATGATAACAAACACAGAAATCATGATTCTGTACAATGCTTACAGCACACAGCACATGGGCAGACATAACTGGCAGTGAATGGCCATGTTTAGGTAATAGGCTTTAAAGACTTACACCTTTCTTAACGCTGTAGCTCTATAGCTCCAGAGCCACTTCTTACTGAAATCTTCTTATGAATAACTATGACCATATGCTCCATCCAGTCCCCAGGTGCCCAAAACCTTCTTGAATTCCACATACCTCATTGTGAACTAAGACACTAATCTGTACTCCCTCAGCCGTGAAATTTGCCACTCAGAAAACTGCATATTCATAATTTGAGAACCTGTAATGATGCATTGTAACTGACAGATGATCTAATCTCTAGGCACATATTGCTTTTAGTTTTACTTATTGAAGATGGAAGAGATTTCTCTCATTCCTATGATGGATCTTTATATGCTTTTTATAAATCATGGTGACAGTGTGATAAAATTAAGAAATTCCATTGATTCAGTTATGAGGGACTTCATTGCTCACCATGCATGATAAACCTGCATCACTGTTTGCACATAATATACATATTTAGGGACATAATTCATTTCAGAGTGTATAGCACACTGTGATCATAGAGAAAGCCTTTAAAAATTTTTTTTCTTAAATTCCTTTGAGGCAAACACAATGGAAATAGCTTTGTAAAATAGTGGAAAGCCATATAACATGAGGAATTAATTAACTAAAGTTTATTCTTTCAGCACCTAATTATTTTTAAAGATTTTATTCAAGAGAAAAACACAGAAATCACAAGCTATGGGGGAGGAGCAGCAGAAGAAGGAGAAGCAGAGTCCCCACTGAGGAAGGAGCCTGATGCAGGGCTCAATCCCAGGACTCTGAGATCATGACCTGAACTGCAAGCAGATGCTTAACTGACTGAGCCACCCAGTGTTAAGTTTCAACACTTTAATTTCAGTCACAATAAGAAGTGATTATGTGAATTTGTCAACTATCATAATCTTTCCAAGAGACAGAATATTGCAGTTTCATTCTTGATAACTTGGGTACCAACCCAGAAAACACTGTCTTACATTCTCATAAGGAACCTCTCTCTAAAAAATACATTCAATAAGCAGAATATTTTGACTAATGCACATGTATATTTTAATGTTCATTTTAGCTAAAAATATAGGTAGGATATCAAAAATCATGATATAACTCTTTGCTATTCCGTGTCATCCTTTCTCTGTTCTGACACAAGGAAGTGGTAGAAATTAGTAAATAGAACTAGAATTCAAACCCATCAAATAGTTTGAAAAATAAAGTATTTATACTTAAAAGATTGTCAAGTGTTACAGGAAAAAAACAAAATTACATTTCCTGACAATGGTGAAAGTCAGCATACCTCGCATCTACATGGAAGCCCAAGCAACCCTACATACAAACTGTAAGAAAATAGTAACTTGGCTGTTAAATTACTGTATTCCTCATCTTGATGAGAGAGTTGATATCCTGAATGACTGAAAGTTAAAGGAATAAACTTAAAGTTCTTTTATCTTAACTTTAACTTTATCCTTTCACTTAAAGGATATCTCAGTTCTGAACCTGTTCTGCTCAGTGTGAACTTAAGTCTGTCTACTTTTCTGCAGCTTGAACCTCTCCCTGCCATATGTGCATTCATATGCACATTATACTCAGTGTCCTCTCCATAGTTCAATGGTGTTTATCATCAATTTTCTTCTGAAAGTTGACAGACAACTATAAGGAAAATCAAGGTGGTCTTTGAATGCCAAATAGTGACCTCAGAAAGGCACATAGACTACAGTATTATGAGGAATGAATATACAGATCTATTAGGGTTGATACAGTACTGACATTCCAATGCTATACCAATCATACAGATTTTTAATCCGTATTGAGTGAATACTTGCTATCTGCCTATTGGTACTGTGCTGGGTACAAAAATATGTCCTAAATGGAGAGACATTTCACACTCACTAGTCATTCAGAGGAATGTCAAAACCCTGTTGTTGGTGCCAAAGTTTAAGTGTCCCTTAGAGGAGAGGGCCTAGAAATTGTCTTAGATGACTAAAGGGGATATCCAGTTTGGTTGAGATAATACTCATCATTACCTAATCTGTCTTGAAGACCATGGTATCTACTGGTATAGAAACAGGAAGAATCTAGATAGAGCAACTAATGTAAGTTAAAATGATAGAGAGCCACATTTGACCTAAGCATGAGGCACAATTACAAAGTTGGAACTGTTCCACTTTTAAGTATTTTTTATTCATTAAACAGACATTTACTGGGACTACTCTGCATGAAGTTTTGTTCTGTATATTCATGTTTAGTAAATAAAATATGCACTTCTTATCCTTGGAAGCCAGAGTTGGGTGGGGAGCAAACCAAGATGAGCATGGACCAGTGGTGTGGAGAATGGCTGTTGGGCCAGTCGTCTCCCGTAGTCTCGCACAGTGCTGAGTTTCATTGATCCTGTATTAAATAAACACTAGTTAGCAAGGCAGCATATGGTAAATGCCATAGGTGAAGTATAAAAATAAATTCTATAGGGGTTGGAGGGGAGGGGATTGACTTCTTTTCAGAATAATCTTAGAAGGCTAGTGATTAAAAGGGGATTTGAAGTGAGCCTCACAGGGTGGCTAAGACTTAGTGTAAAAAGAAATAGTTTAAGAAGGGGAAACGAAATGAGTGAAGAGCTAAAGAAACAGTTGCTCGATGTGTTCAGGAGGGTAGTATTAAGCATCCTGGCCACAGTCATGATTATTGTAGAGGAAAAACAGGGACTTGGGCTAGAGAAATGGGAAGGATCTTTGCATGGTGGAGAGGGAATGCTTCTCTCCTTTGCTGATGGAAGTACAAAAAAATACCCTACGTGTTCATTTGTTATTTAATATTTTCTGCCCTAGGAAAGAGATCAGGGTCACTATTTCTTTTTCCAGCATCATTAATACTTCAGATATACTTGAGCCTTTTCTCCTAGGGAAGTGTAAGGATAGATGTGCATTGTGTTTGACTGTCAGCTACTGGTTTTGGTTCACTGCTGAGATAACAGTTTACTCTTATTCAAGCTGTTAAAGGACTGGTTCAAAAACAGGGTTTAAGTAGGAAATAAATGATCCAGAGAATGACATTGCTCCTCACTGAGTACAAGGTTGCACTTCACATAAGGGTGTTTTCTCCCTAGTGAAACACAGTTCAAACAGAAGACAGAGAAGAAATTAATGCAAAAGTAATGTGTGTCTCTTGATTTTCTTGATAAGTTCTCTTGATTTTCAGTGATATTTTTATTGCTGTGCTGGCTTTTACACAGTTGTCCAGCCTGCAAAAATAATTCCAATATTTGTGTTGACGCAAATGACAGCAGATGAAAAATTTATAGAAATCTGTGTTTACACATGTATTTATATAGATGTGTTAAATGCAAATGTAATTTTTATGAACTACACACCGAGTTAAGCAATAATGAAACTAAGCTAGGGAATGGAATGAGCGCATTCTATCATGTTTAAAGCGAAGGTGCTTGGTGTCTCTCGGCTGTTTTCTATTTCTTTTCTTCCATCCAAAATATGTTTTCATGTAAAGACGAGCTGAACATCCACATGGCCAAAAACTTCTATACTGCCAACTAATGGAGTCAACATTAGTTTTCCATTAGTATTTTTTAAACAATTTGCAATATTTTAAACATTTATGCCTTCTGACACTTCCATGTTTAAATGCAGAATTGAAAATAGAGCTTTTGTGACTTCTTACTTGACAGTCGCAGCTGGGGTGGAAGTGTTTACTAGAGTGTGTTGAGTGACCCAATTTCTGAATTTCTGCTAAAAGAGCATACCTGATAATGAGGATTATTTCTTGGCATGAACGGCCAATGAATGCTGTCTCAGAATTAAGGTGTATTTCACTCTGCACTGAAGAATTATGGTTAAATCCTAGCCAGTTCTGATCCTTTGCAGAACTTCATTGCTGGGATTAGCGTTCTTTGTACTTGGTATAATCAAAGAGTGTACATTTTGCAGCTGTGGCAAACTCAGTCTCTAGGCCAGATTCAGCTCACAGTTCTGTTTCTTTACATCTGCACAGGGCTTTCGTATTTTTTTTATTCAGAATACCTCAGTGAGTGCTACCACTGTCATGTTTATTTCTTAGGCTGCTCTTTTTGGGAGCATCACCATTGTCTGGCCCTAAAATCATTGGTGATTGAGTCTTCTGCAGTGGCTGGAGTGTCTGTTGGAGAACAGCAGCGACAACAGATTCTCAGTCCTACCCTATTGAATGCTTATGCTGGAAATTTCAGAGGGCATCCAGTGTATCTGTCTTTTAAAGAAATCATCCTTGACTGGGGCAGCTGGGTGGCTCTGTTGGTTGAGTGTCCAACTCTTGAATCTGGCTCAGGTCACCATCTCAGGATTGTGAGATTGAGCCCTGCATCAGGCTCAGTGGGGAGTCTGCTTGAGATATTCTCTCTCTCTCTCTCTCTCAAATAATAAATAAATAAGTCTTTAAGAGAAATAGTCCCTGACTATTCTGATATACAGGCAGCATTGGGAATTATTGCAATAGTGCTTCCCTGGGTAAGAGGAGTCATTTGCCTCCATAGATATGCTAACTAAGCCGTATACACTAATTCAAAGCTTAGACTATTGCAGTAATTCTCAAAAGAAAAAAAAAAACCTCAATAAACAAAAAACAAAACCTAAATGTAATGATTCTAGTGCTAAATGTCTTATGTGTGTTATGATGTTTACTCTACTAGTAGAAAGTTTTCTTCTTACCATGTCGGTTTCTTGACCTTGACCTCTCTGTGATATCCTTCTTCCACTCTTTGCACAAGGCAGGGCCCTCATTCTGCCCTCTTACCCTGGTTTCTACGCATCACGGAAATTCATTTTTCAACTAAGATTATTTTGTTTGCTTTATTGTTGCCTTTTTCCTCTCCTGGAATGTAATCTTCATGAGGATATATCTTTGTTTTATTTATTTCGATATTCCATGGATCTAGAACAGTGGCTGCTCCATTATCAGAACTGAGTAGATATTTATTAATAAATATATCATTTTCCTTAACTTCCTATCTTCCTATAGTGTCTTCTGTTTTCTTTTGGTTAGAAAATTCTAAGACTTTGAGGCCAATTTTTTTTTGTCTCTAAAGAAAAAAAAAACTGTACAGTATTTTTATATTTCCAAAATAGTATCTTAATTGTTACTTTTACTGTAGTTATTAACATCCAATCTGGATTCTCCTAATACATAGGGATAATTTTAAGGAGAATAAAATGATAAAATTCCTTATTTTTAAAGTTTCAGTCATTCTTATTTAATATTAACTTTGCATACCTCACAGAAGTAATGTGAAAATTAATGTCTGTTTAGTAATTGCAAAATAGTAAAGCACCCTGTATCCCTAAGGGAAAAATGGTTCTATAAATGCACATAATTAGTATTATAGTTTTCTCATTTGTAGAACACAGAGAGAAAAATACCTATTCCTATTCACAAGGGTATTATTGGGATTAATTAATTAATGTTTACAGAGCAGCCAGAAGGTGGGGGGAAACACATTTTCTTTGCTATTTATAAGTGCATTTCAAAGGCAAAGAGGCAAATTGTGTTTGCAGTTTAGAGTTATTTACTTATTTATTTTGAATGTTGGGATAAATTGCTGTTTTTACACTTGTCCTCCTTAGCCATATACCGGATCCTAATATACTTTTTTTTTTAACTTCTATACTTGAGCAGATACTATAGCCCTTTAGGTTCTGGAAGTAACTAATTAATGGATAATATATTATTTATTCTTTTCAAAAATAGCTCATTCTGAAAAACATGCAGATTATTTTGTCCTGTTTTATTTTTCCTGTGTTGACATAGTACACTTTATTATCCTTTGGATATGATTTTATGTAAAGCCACTGAGTTTTGACATTTTTTATTGAGACATGTGGTTTTCATGATACTATTTTGGTTCTTTACTGTGAGTATTACACTTGATTTCATATCACTGCATTTCAACTGAGTGGATTACTAAAATGTAGGTTCTGAGAGAACAAGACAGGGACAGACTACAGTCATGTTTCTTTCCTGCCCTATTTACTTATTTTGTCTTCTGATGCTTGAAGTCTTTAAATTAAAACTAAGCATTGGCGATTTTTTAAATGGGTCCCAAATGTGAATTTTGGCTCTAAAACTTGTCAGAGTACTCTTTCCCTCTTCAGGTTTGCTTCTACATTACCTCTTTACCACTGCATTTTCAGTGGATTACAATAGACTCTTCTCAGTTGATATTGATCCTCTTTTCCTAATTTATTGCATATCACACAGCTAGTGATTCTGTAAAGGCACAGGGATTACATGATTAGCTGTGGTTTCTTTATACTGACCTCTAGTTTCTTAACTGGTACCAAACAACCAGGCCACAGCCAGGAGCTCTAGTTAAATTAGCATTAAGCTGCCATCTGGTTATTTTTGCATGATCCTTGCTTGTCAGAAAGCTTTGTAAGAAAAGTATAATTATGCTTTTGTAGAAAGAATGATTACTCTGTTAGGTATTTTCGTATCAGACATCCAGTTATCCCTCCCTCTATGACAAGTAGCCCTGAGTTGCTTTTTTTCCTGGTTTTCTCTTTTGTTCAGGAAACATTTTGTTAATAATGGATAAAAATTTTAGGGAAGATAATACATGGTGAAGAGGAAAGATCATGTATAAAACTAAATTGTAAAGCCACATAAATGGCACAGGTCCTTGGTGGGTTGAAGAAGAAACATAATATTTGTGTGAAGGTTAGGGGTAAGGATTATGCCCTTCTATAGTAATAAAGACCAAAAGAACATCACTCAGTCTCCTACTATCCTTGAGATATAAAAATTAAATTTGCTTCTTCTCTAGTGCCTTATGAAATAAATACAGATATTCTGATATGTTGTTGGAACATCTGGTTAATTATGCCATTGTGATTGGTACATGATGTATAAAAAATCTGCAAATCAGAAAAAAATACAGTCCAACTTTAATTGGCTAATATTTTGGCTTTATATTATTTTAAGGACACATGAAGCAATGAAACTACATCTTTGGGCATTAGAGTTGAATTTGAATTCTTTACATATGATGAAATTTTTAGGCTTTTTATTCCTCCCTCCAAACTGACAAAATATTTCACAAGTTAAGGGAAACATTGCAAGTGTAATGAAAACACAATGCCCAAGACTGCATAAATGCATCTTGTTTTATTTACATTTCTAGATTTTGCAAAGCTAAATTACTGGATTTCTTCCCTGTTTTGACAGAGCCATGCTGAAAAGTAACCTAATACTTCTTTTAAGGTGCTTTTAACTAGAGCTGGAACTACAAAGACTAGAAGGAAAGAAATATGCTTCAATTAACACAGGGTTTTCCAGGAATGTGCTTTGCTGTCTTGACCACAAGATTTGTTAGATTATTTAATTTGTTGTTTTTAACCTTTAGAATAGTTCAGCAGAAGGTGGAAATGTACCATCATACATATTTAGATAAATATTCATGTCTTTAAGATAGATAAATCTCTGTGTAACTGTTGTCTTGTTCTGTGGCATATACAATTATTTGCTTGGCTAGTTAGTGTGTTATGAGCTCATTTATATTCAGGTAAAATGGTGTCACCTACTTCTATAATAAAAGGTTCTCTGTCTTGAATCCACATGTTGTCCTTACACAAATGTAGGATAGGAGAAAGGGGGACATAGCAATATGCAGCTTTGATTAAAGGTATATTTGTCTATAAGCCTCCATCACATTATATGAAGAGACTTTGCAATGTAACTCAGTTTTTGGTTAAAGAGTCAATGTCTGCCTTTACTTTTTGTGTCATACACCATATTTACTTAAAGTCACTTGTGATATCATTTCTATAGGCTATGTATCCCAATAGTTAGCAAAATACTGGCTGGGATAAAATAATCTCTTGTTGAGTAGATGTGTTAAAGATGTGATAGTAAATTTAGAAGTCGTATTGGGAGTTTGTTTTGAGGGGAAAAAGCATAAAAAATGAAGTCCCTGAGCATTTTTAACAAACATTAGAAGGCTCAGTGGATTGAAGTTCTCACAGTAGAGAATCATAGGTTTCAGTGAACTTTATCAACTGGACCAAATGTGATACATTTTTTAATGCTCATGCAGAAGTTTCTCTATTCAACTGTGAGAATAATCCCTTAACTCAGAATTGCTAAATGATTAGTTTCTTGTTTGCCGTGAACCTTATTGTCTATATCCCCTGTTCAAGCAATTAATCTTGTACTGCCTTGCAGTGTTTCTTGGGTTGTTCTCTTGTGTAGTAATTTAGCTCTTCCATTGTTTATGGCCCCATGTTGAGTATATCCACAAGTAAATTATTGAGGCAGAGAACAAGAGGTGTGTGTGCCTATGTGTATGTGTGCCATAGTATGCTCTGAACTCCATAAAGGTTTGAAAAATATATTGCAGATTTGATATTATTTTAAAGAATTCCAGAAGACTCAGTAGTGTAAAATAGGAAAGGACTGCTTAATATCCACTGCTGTATAATAATGGGAAAGCATATCACAGATGAGAGCTGACCCTTAAAAAAGGGTTGAAAGCATGAAGGGAACTTACGGTCTTAGAAGGAAGATGAGTTAGTGAGTATTGACCAGGAATCAGGAAAGGGTAGTAATATACAAATTACATTTTATCATTAAGTATATGAAGTTTTCAAAACTTTTAAATATGTAAGCATATTAAGAAATTCTGCTTATCTAGGCTTATCTGTGACCAAGCTGATTTCCTTTGACTGCTAAATTGATTAGGGGAAATATGTATTATTGCTAGGGATAAATGAAGAGTGGGTAAAGTAAATTGCACAGCAGAGACATATTGCATTTACAGATTTACGACTTACTAAACATTAGATTTAGATAACACCAGAGAGAAAGGTGACATCATAGATTCCCATCAGCAAAAGTATCTGAGAAGGCAACCTAAAAAAATGGAAAGGAAGTCAATGTGCACATTAATGGAAGAAAATGATTGCTGTTGTAACAAGTGTATATTACCATTGGAGGCAGACTCATACTGTGCATCAAAAGATGATCATTGTTGATGAATAGATAAGTCATATTAGAAAATCAGCAAAAGCTAAATAATTTAAAATGCTTGCTCTTTTTTAACTCCAATAATTCAGAAGTAGCTCAATGAACAAAGTTACAGACTAGGGATTGTTGGATAACTATATATGTTGATGGAATGAGGCTTAAATATATTTTTCTAAACCTGGTCAGGACAGATATCTTAATAAGTAGGGAATAAATCTTTCTGGGTTTTTATAAAATCAGTGATCAACTTGGGTGTCATTTTTTTGTGCATAAACTGATATTGCATGTGCTTTCTAACAACTTTTATGGCTTTTATGTAAGTATTTGTCTCAACCTAAATTAGAAAAGAAGAAGTAGATTTACTTGGTTAATAACCAAAATATGTATTCCAGAATCACTTTTATAGTGTTTGCGATATGAAGAATAGATCATAGGTAGAAGATAGATGATAGGCACATATGGATAAATTTCCATGTTGTTCTTTAAGATAGACTCAAAAAGTGTAATACTTTCTCGAATACTCTCTAGAGTATTAGAGAGCTAAATTCTTGGAGGCCCTACCAGGACCCATCTTGGAAAGCTGATAGGTTCTTCCTTTAAATTCCTAGTGGAGAAAAAAACAACAACAATTAGAGATACTAGCAGCTTTGATGCTAGATACTTTCATGCTCAGGATATTCTAACACATTCTTGTGAAGCTCATCCTGGGGAAGAGTTTGAGAGGTTTGTGTTACAGAAAACAGGAAAGATCACAAAAGGATGAACTAGGTCTTAAGTAGAGAACTTAAGTTTAAGTGAGAGCCTCTAAGTTTAGGATTTTCTTGGGTACTGGAGACTTATTCTATCTTCTACCGATAAGGCCACTGTCATTAAAAGAAAACAGCCTCACATATTCTGTCTGGTGGCCAGCTGGAGGACTGGAAGAGAGCACAGCTTACAGTATTGGTGTGGTGGCTTCTACAGATGGCTATAGCTGTTACCTATTCAGGCAATTTGTACTCTTCCATTTCTTTTCTCTGCCTTTGCTGCTACCAAGGAAGGTTAAGTCGCAGGACTGGGTTAGGCCTGGGTATGGATGGAAGGGAGGACCAAGATTCTGCAAGGTGTTACTGACTCTTGTCAATTGTGACTTAAAGATTTCAAGTAAATTCTTTAAAAATGTAATTATTTGAAAAAGCTGTGAAGCATCCTAACTAGATCCATGACTCTTAAAAGGAGCTCTTTTGTGGAATGTCACCTAGAAATGGTGCGGAGGATTAATAGGAAGTCACTAATTGATTTAAACAAAACCCAAACCTAGAATTTTTTTTCAGATTAGTATTTAAGGAATTGAGCAGGACCTCACATGCAAAAGACATGAGAGTCGCAGAAATGGGCTTAGGAAACTGCTTTCTAGTAGCAGCTAGTATTATAGCAACAACCACAGGAAACACCCAACTGGACAACAACAAAGAGAAGTAAACCATGGAAGCTGTTGCCGAAAGCTACTACAAAAAGGGGGTGTAGCATTGAACAAAGGTAGAGGTACAACCTCAAGATCAGCTGTCACAAGGCCCTGCTGTGAAGTGCCAGCCCCTTGGTCTGACTCCAGAGACATTAGATGGAGTGTGTGGGCCAGGGGGACCTTGTCATTCAGAGTGTAATCTCTGAATCTGTCTCTTTTGCAATATGAGTCACCCTTGAGGAAAGAGAGGATCCTGGGCATCTCAAAAAGCTGAAGACTACTGTCTTTCACTGTATCCAAGGACAGAGGTTGAATGACAATCTTACATGTTCCTGAGGGAAGCTAAGTTGTAAGGACAGACGTAGGCTCCAGTTTACTGGTGTAATGTGTAGCCTTGGAAAGGGTGAAAATCAAAGAAATGTCTCTGTTTGTTCTGTTCCTAATATTGGTACTATAGTTTATTGTAAAACTGGTAGTTTGCATGAAGACAATATGGCATGCTTTATCTGACTTGATTTCTTTCCCTCCATTATGTGGTTTATTAAAAACAATACTTTGTCATACATGTATATAAGAGGTAGTCATTTTGTTTCTTGTTGAAAAATTTTTCTACAAGTACACCACTATGCAGAAAAATGATAATTTGTAAATCATCAGTGTCCCAATACAATAAAGTACATCCAATAGATACTCCAAAGAATGTTGATAATTTATTTAGATTCAAGGACATAGTCACTTTTATTATTATTTACTACAGTTTTATATTTACTTTATATATGCTCCCTGGTAGATATTGGTGAGATACAAGGTACATAAAAACAAAAGAATATCCTATAGGAAAATACAAAGTATACTCTATATTTTGAGCTTTGGTGTTTGATATTAGGGTTTATTAGCTTTGGAGTGGTTGTCAAAGGAAGGAGCAGTTGTGAAAGAAAAGAGTGTTGAAATGAGAGTTATTATATCCACTGCATCTCAGGAAAGTTCCTGCATGAGGTAAAAAACTCAAGTTCCCTGAGTGTTTTGTTATTTTATATATTTTGGACCCTTTCCATGAGAAATTATCATGAAATACGTTGGTGATCATTCTAACACTGACCTCAACATAGACCTGGACAACCAGAACCCTGCCTGGGGCTACATTCTTTTCAGACCCTTCTCTGGAGATCATCCTACTACATTCCTCCCAGAAAGACATGCCCAACTGAGCCCAACTCCATCTCCCTTCTGTCCTCAAAAACCATGGAGTTGGTACCAGGGAGCTAGAAATTCCCTGCCCCAAATATGCCCTTATTGTGCTTCCTGGCCCTGCTCAGGCTCCTTCCAGGATGTGTCTTAGAGGCTGGGGGAAGGGACAGGGAGAAACCAATAGAGTTCAGTTGCAGCTGGTCGTCTCCATGCATGTGCCAGACTTCAGACTGTTCTGATGGAGACTGGTTTGGGAAGAGAGTGGAGTGAGACTGAGGGTCTCAGTTTATACTCTTTTCCAACCTTGCACATGATTCCAAATACTAAAATTAAAACAAAACTAAAACTGTCAGTTATTTTTGGATTAAAAGTAACATTAACCTGTTTATGATTAAATGAAAGAGAATTAAGATTGTATGAGCTAACTCTTAAGAGTAAATGAGTTCATTTTTCAAATAGCATCTTTTGTTTTTAGAATAATTGTGTTCATATAAATATGATACTTAATTGCAAATTGTTAATGCTTTCATCCATTGAAGAATTAGAAAGTTGATCAATTCTAGTAATAAAACTAAAAGCAAGCAAACAAAAAAATTCCACAGTCAAACCGTAAGTAATGCAGTTGTACTCTTTTCATGTAGCCTATGTCTAATTCACAGTGAGTTTTTATTAAAAAAAAAATTGAAATAGGGATTATATTCTTTCCATTCGTTTTTATCCACTCCTAAAAGTATTCTGTTTACCCAGGATTAGCTTAATTACCATATCTATGTGTTTAATGTAGCACATCTTCACAAATGGCTACTCAAATACTGTGAAGGTATAACTTAGGGATTTATGATGATGTAAGTCACTGCAGGACAAAGAGTCAAAATGAAGGCAATGCAAAATAATTTTGGCAGCTATTAAAAATAATTCAGAGGTTGCATAGAAACTAAGTAATCAAAATAAAACAAGTTTCAGTTGTCCAAAAAAGAACTGAAGTTTATGATCAAGAATTTGGGATGTGGGGGCACCTGGGTGGCTCAGTGGGTTAAGCCACTGCCTTCGGGTCAGGTCATGATCTCAGGGTCCTGGGATTGAGCCCCATATCGGGTTCTCTGCTCAGCGGGGTGCCTGCTTCCCCCTCTCTCTCTGCCTGCCTCTCTGCCTACTTGTGCTCTCTCTCTGTCAAATAAATTAAATCTTAAAAAAAAAAAAAAGAATTTGGGATGTGGAAAAGGTGAGAAGAAGGCCTACGAATCATGTTATAGAACAGGAAATAATGACTCAGCAGCACACTGTGTGTAGGAGACAACCATGGTAGAGAATGCTTTCATTTTAAATGGTATTGAAATTAGACAGTGGCATGGAAATGACTGTGAGAAACCTGGGTAGAAGACAGCAAACTTCTAGGGAATAAGGACTAGTAGTGAGCATAGGTGGAATATACATTTTGAGTTATCCTTCCTAAAATAAGTCCTGTCTAGAATATAAATATCTTCTATTGCTAGTTTAAAGGTTTTGCCAATGCACTTCTTTTTTAACTAAGCAGGGTTTTGGGTTGATTTATGTACGTTAAAAATAGTCACTTTATCTTCTTACAAAATGTGTCATACACATTGAAATATGAAGGTTCATTTTGAGTCAGTGGAACCATTCTACTTAAAATGCATTCACATGAACAACAGTGTCCTTATAAGCATAAGCACTTAGTGCATCATGACAGATAAAGGTTTTAAAGAAATAAACAGAATCCCAATTTGTTTTGTCTTGGTACATTCTTTTCTCTTATAAGATAGAATACTTTATTTGTATTGCTATAAGTTTTATCATATTAATCATATATATTATATGGTAATTTGTCTCTTTTTAAATTCTATTAGTTTTTATATATAAAAATAGTTTTCAAACGGCTTTTTTTTTAAACAACACAAGCCAGTTAGAGACTAATAATGGTGAATAACTTCTAGCAGAATTACTTCAGATTATTTGACAGTATCCTTTATAATACATTCTATTGATTATTTTATTCATTTTGATTCAGAAAAGTTATTTACAGGGTGAAATATAAGGTGGGTATCATGATAGGTACTAGGTAAACTCTGTAAATCAGATACAAATCACTGCCAGAGTTATGGTCAAATCATTTGTCTAATGGTAATCCTGAGTGTAGTCAGTCATGATGCTTTTGGTTGAAGTCATCCAGAATCACTGGCTGTTTTGGACATTTTACTATATGTATACATAGTCCTCCCTCCCCAATTAAAAAACAAAGCAATAACAAAAATCCAAGTGTTATTGAAAATTGGTTGTTTTATAATGAATTTATTTCTATGGCTAGTTTTCTCATAAAGAAAACAATTACTTATATCAGCTAAGACGGTGTAGTTATTTTAAAGAAGTATTTGTATTAGTCCTAAGTTTTTTTAGGTCTATCGCATCAGACACAAAACCACATAATCTAACTGGATGCTTTTATAATCTGCATAGAAACAATTTGACTTGTGCAGGTTGAGAGATATACTTGAGCCCATTCAGATTCAAAATGCTACTACCTTGTTCCTCAAAGAAATTATTTGGTTCAGTAATAGCTTTTGTTATGTAAGAAAGAAAAATAAAGCTTGGAAGTATCAAATGATTCTAGTATAGTTACAGTTGCTGAGCAACTAAAGAGGATGTGATAAGTTTAAGCTTCACAGTAACAAGAAGCCTAGTTTTTAGTAGTGATGCATTCATTTTCTTTTCAAAAGCAAAGTATATGGAAAACTGTATGATTTAATGACACTTTTAAATATATTTAACGTTTAATGATAAGCAGGTTAGATTTAGTGTGCCCAATGTTACCCCTCTAACATTCACTCAATAAATATGTCAACTTGCATTAACTGTTTTACTGTGTACTTTCTTTGACTTTAGAAGTACTAGACAAAATTATGGTTTTACAAAATAGAATTATTGATTATATAAAGCCAATCCAATATATGCTTATAATCTTTGGTCATATTTATTCTTTATATTCTGACCCTATTAGTGAGGATGAAGGATAGGAGGGAATAGAGAAAATATAAGAATAAAATAGAGAAAAAGGAGTAGTTTTCTATATCCATCCATACTCAGTTGCTGGAGGCTAGTAACAGTTCTCTTCTAGAGTCATTGATTGGTTGCCAACCATGTATCTTTTTCTGTATTTAAGTTTTACAATCACAGAAAATATACACTATGCCTTAGAGACTATCAAATATTAGACACTGTGGTCCTTCCCATGTGGTGCTTAGTATCCAACTAAAATTTTTGATTTAAAATTTTTTCTCATTCTTTTTATTAACACAAAAATTTAATATATTTTTGAGTTGCTAAGAAATACAGTACAATGAATATCCAATAGTCGTAGTAGTACAATGAAGGTATTGCTGAACCTTTAATATTTTTCTCTCTTGATTTGGGGATTTATTACATATTAGAAAACCAAAATTATTGTCTATAAAAATCACTGTTTTTATGAGAAAATTTGCATCATAGAAAAATTAAACATTAGATTTAAAAAAGAATAAATATTTTTTATAATACTGGGGAAAGAGCTTTATCTTATTTAATTTAAAAATTGAAATTACTAGCCCTGCTTTTTCAGTATGATTATTTAAATGTGCTATAATCATGTGACTAATTAAGTATATGTATATAATTTAATTTCCTGAAATATTTTTATATTCTGAGAATAGTTTAATGCCAAAAATTGGCATTTTTCCATCTAATGGAGAAGAAAACAGATATGGGTCGAGTATCCATGAGATGATTTCGCTACTCTCTGTTATTCTTTTTGTATGTTTTTGGGGGAGGTCACAACAGAAGTGGTAGAATGATTATAAAATGTAGGATTAAATCTAAGTTCTGGACAGCTGTGGTGAAGTTGGCTTTTCTAGATCTCAATTCTTGCCGAGACCTAGTTCTTTAAGCAATTAATCTATTAATTCAGTACTATATGTTTAATTGGGGAAGCAGGTAATGATTGTAAGGATCTGTCCAATTCTGAGACGTTGTGCAGTGTCTTTCTTGGAACTAAAATTGTTTGCAGAAAGAAGACCAAAATTTACTGGTTTTGTTTGTAATTTTGTATCTTTTTCTTTTTTTTTTTTTTTTTTGCACTTGACATCATTTATAGTTACTTAACAATTAGAACCTAAGGAATAGAATGTGCTTTAGGAAATAGTAGGATCCTTTAAGTTAAAATTTGAGAACAAAATAAGAACGAATGGTCCTCCAAATGTTCTATAATGCCAACATGAAAATAGACTGACAAACCTTTAATAATTGAAAGAGATATTGAGTAATTAAACCTTCAAATAAATTATAAATGGCTTAGACATAGCATTAAATAGGACATAGCCATGCAACTCTCAAAAAGCAACTAAATTACCTTAGGTGAAGAAATGTTACTTTTCCTTCACTGCTTTCTCACATATCTTTTAATATATAGTACTTTTTCATAAGTAGGGTAGTAATAATTACTGAAAAGCCACCTAAGTGATGTAGAAAATGATTTTAAATTAGAATAGTCTTTCCAGCTTTATTGAGATATAGTTTCTATATCATACACTTTACCATGTTTTTTTAGTAAATTCATAGGATTGTGCAACTATCACCCCAGTCTCATTTAGGATATTTATCCTCCCCAAATAAATTCCACAGCTGTTAATAATTGCTCCCCATCTTCTACGCATACTACATCTCCCCCTGCCCCAGGCTTAGTTCGAGGCAACCACAGACCTACTTTTTATCACTCTCTCTAAAGGATGTATTTCAAACGATTCTTTTGTTGCTCTAATTTTGCTTTTGCTTGTTTTAGTGTACATACACCTGAATATCGCTTGTTGATTGCTGTCCAGTTTTTCCTGGAACAGCTTGGCACAAAACACAATCGTCTAGCACTATGTATATTATCTTATTAACTACAGATACCTATCAAGGCTTTTCCTGTTTTAATAGTAATATGGCTTGTTAACATTTCAGGAATTACTATATGTCAGCTTGAGTCTATTTTGTAAAGCCTTCTTTGTATCATTTAAAAAATCTTTATTCACTAATTTTCCTTAGGAACTTTGTTACCAAAGCATAGCCATCTTATTGCAAAAGAGAGACCACTCTCTAGAGAAGACCATTGGAAAACCCAATGAATTATTTGATTAAAGTTTGCCATTTTGAACTATATTGATATTTTGAGAACAAATGAAATTATAAAACAATTCACAACTTTTCAAGAAAAAATTGTTTCAATTACATAGATGCTGTGTATAAAAGTATATTTTGAACTAAATGACTCTTTTAGTTCTCTATAACATATATTGGGCCCAAATTATCCTATTAATTGTCAAAGTGATTACACTAACTTCATTTCTGATTATGTACCAGTATCTTCTCTGCTTCTCTAGCAGTGGTAGTTAACTGTTAACTGGAAGTTTATAGTTTAAAATAATTGAGGATAACCGTAACAGCCTTCACTTACTTATTGGATGACAAATTGTCAGAACCTTATCGCTAGTCATTTATCACAGGATGACCTTCCCCCAAAGCTAACTTTAACATGGAATTCAGAGTACAGGATGTTTGGTACAGGGTCCCCTGAGGGTTAATACCTGTGGAAGGGAGGAAGGAAAGAAGAGTGGGCCAAAGAAGGAATCCAACGGCTCCATAGTCCTAAGGACACCCTTAGCCAACACCACAGGGAAATCTGGGCCTAGCATGGCCCTTAAGAGTTGCCCTGAGTTGGGCCTAGAGGAGAGAACTTACTGTTTCCATGTAAATCAGTCATTCAGTGTGAGACACCCAAGATAACCTGTTGAGCTATGTGGTTCTCTGCCTCTGAGTCTAATCTTTGAAGGCACTTACAGGTGAAGGCTGTCTGCTAACAGCACTCCCAGGAGTGGCATCAATAAGCTCTTTCTGGAAGATGGATCATAGATTTAATAATCTTGTAAATTCTGTATGGAAAATATTATTATTCCTATTTTACAGAGAGCAGAACTGAGATTTTTCTAGTTATACAGATAATGATTAGCTAAAATGGGATTGATCCTAAAATCATCTGACTCTTGAGCCCTATACTTTCCGCTGTATTTCATTACTGTCTACAGTTTTTGTGTGGTGAAACAATTTTCAGACACCGGTTTTGTTCTGTTTTGTTTTTAAAGAATTCTTTTTTTTTAAGTTGTATTTATTTATTTGACAGAGAGAGACACAATGAGAGAGGGAACACAAGCAGGGGAAGTGGGAGAGGGAGAAACAGGCTTCCCAACAAACAGGGATCCCAGGACCCTGGAATCATGACCTGAGCCGAAGGCAGACACTTAAGGACTGAGCCACCCAGACGCCCCAGACACCAGTTTTTTGTTTGTTTGTTTGTTTTTGTTTGTTTGTTTTTTAAGCCATGTATATCCAGACATCTTCCTATTGATTTGAATATAGGTAATTTACATAGTCCTTTTCTTCTGGATTACAGTTTACAGCATATTTCCTCAGATATAATTCAGATAAGGTTATGGGTCCTTATAGATGTTTGGTGAACAAGACAGGATAAGCATCATTATTCCAAATTATAGATTAGTGAACAGATACAAAAGTGATTAGATGATATTTCACAGTCAGAAGATAAATGAGAAAACTTAAAACTGAGCTTGAGTGTTCTAAGCCCTGAGTACTCATCATTAAGGATTCATTCATTAGAAATATACTTGTGTATTTTAATGTTTCAGCCTTTATAGGACTTGAAATTATATTAGCTCACGCTCACATACTAGGTCTTTATGAAGTGCTGCCTTAATTAAATTAGAATCTGTCTCTTACATCAGCATTTTTACTACCCTGCTTTTTTTTCCCTTCATGAGTACTATAATAGTCATCCTTTGATATATTCAACTTCTGCTTCTAGTTAACAAAAATGTATACAGAAATTGCACAGTGAAGTGAAAAAACACTGATAACTCCAATGGATAGGACTTATGTTTTAGTAATAGATTCTGGTTCTTACCCATACAATGCACTCAACTGTGTCCAAGTTGAAGGATGAGGATAATAGCCACCCCCATTTTATCAGATATAGCATTCACTGGATGCAGAATTTAATTTGTGCTAAAATACTCTTTTCCTGTTTTGCTTTTTCCCTGTACATATTTTTTTCTTTTGTAATTTGCTTGTTTGATTTGTGGCAATGCTGATAGCTTCAGTAAGTCTGTCTTCCATGAATTTTCACTTTGCAAGTATATATAAATAGTTCAAATAGAAGTAGAAATGAGCAGAACAGACTGTAACAAAAAAAAATCTTTAATCTTTCTTTCCCTTGTTCTCTTCGGCATATTATTTTCAATACCAGGTCTTACTTTTTCCTTTTTGGCTAGATTATAGGTAATTACTGAAATTTGAAACATTCTCAAAAATGCTTTCATTTTAAAATAAATCTAAAAGAAAGGTAAATTACTATATAGCTTTTAAGTTTATTTAAATTGCATTAGTTTCAGGTATACAATATAGTGATTCAACACTTTCATACATCACCTGGGGCTCATCACAAGTGCCCTCTTTAATCCCCATCACCTATTTAACCCATCCCCCCCACCGCTCTGGTAATCATCAGTTTGTTCTTTATAGTTAAGAGTCTGTTTCTTGGTTTGCCTCCCTCTCTCTTTTCTTTGCCCTTTGCTCACTTTTTTTTTTTTCTTAAAATCCACATGTGAGTGAAGTCATAAGTACTTATCTTTTCTCTGACTTTTTTTGCTTAGCATAATACTCTCTAGCATCATCCATGTCATTGTAAATGGCAAGATTTCATTCTTTTCTGTGGTTGAGAAATAGTCCATTGTGAATATATACCACCTGTTCTTTATCCATTCATCAGTTGATGGACACGGGGTGTTTCCATAATTTGGTTATTGCAGATAATGCTGCTCTAACCACTGAAGTGTATGTATTCCTTTGAATTAGTATTTTTGTATTCCTTGGATAAATAATTAGTAGTGGCAATTGCTGGATCATAGAAGAGTTCTCTTTTTAAATTTTTGGTGAACCACCATACTGTTTTCCACAGACGCTACACTAGTTTGGATTCCTACCAACAGTGTAAGAGGGCTCCCCTTTCTCCACATCCTCACCAATACCTGTCATTTGTGGTATTAGCCATGCTGATAGGTGTGAGGTGATATATCATTGTGGTTTTGACTTGCATTTCCCTGATGATGAGTGCTATTGATCATCTTTTCATGTGTCTGTTAGCCATCTGTAGGTCTTCTTTGGGAAAAATGTCTATTCATGTCTTCTGTCCATTTTTAATTGGATTACTCATTTTTTGGGTATTGAGTTTTATAAGTTCTTTATATATTTTGGACACTAACCCTTTATCAGATATGTCATTTGTAAATATCTTCTCCCACTCCATAAGTTGCTTTTTAGTTTTGTTGATTGTTTCCTTCACTATGCAGAAACCTTCTATTTTGGTGAAGTTCCAATAGTTTATTTTTGCTTTTGTTCTGTTGCCTCTGTAGACATCTAGAGAAAAGTTGGGGTGCCTGGGGGGCTCTGTCAATTAAGTGTCTGCTTTCAGTTGAGGTTGTGATCTCTGGGTCCTGGGATCGAGCCCTGCATCAGGTCCCTTGCTCAGTGGGGAGTCTGCTTCTGTCACTCTCCCTCTGCCTCCCCGCCTGGGCTCATGATCTCTCTCTTTCTCTCTCTAGATAAATATCTTAAAAGAAAAAAAAAAAAGTAAAGAAAAGAAAAAAAGTTGCTATGGCCTATGTCAAAGAGGTTATTGCACATGTTCTCTAGGATTTTTATGGTTTCAGGTCACATATTTAAGCCTTTTATCCATTTTGAATTTATTCTTGTGTATGGTATGAGAAAGTGGTCTAGTTTCATTCTTTTGCATGTAGCTGTCCAGTTTTCCACATCATTGAAGAGCCTCTCTTTTCCCCAGTGTATATTCTTGCCTGCTTTTTCATGGATTAATTGGCCATATAACCATGGTTTTATTTCTCACCTCTCTATTTTGTTCCACTGAACTAAATGTCTGTTTTTGTGCCAGTACTATTCTGTTTTGATTATGACAGCTTTGTAATATATCTCAAAATCTGGAATTGTGATTCTTCCAGGTATGTTCTTTTTTCTCAAGATTGCTTTGGCTATTCAGGATCTTGTTTTACTCATATGTGGAATCTAATAAACAAAAAACAAGCAAATTAAAAAAAAATAGAATCAAACCTACAAATACAGAGAATAAAGTGATGGTTTCCATTGGGAAGGGGGTTGGGGACATGACCAAATAGATGAAGGGTAGTGGGAGATGCAGGCCTCCAGTTATGTACTAAGTCATGGGAATAAAAGGCACAGCATAGTGAATATAAGTCAGTGATATTGTGATAGTGTGATGTTGTATGATGATGAATGATAGCTACACTTGTTTTGAGCATAGCATAACATATAGAGAAGTTGAGTCACTATATTGTACACCTGAAACTAATGCAACATTTGAAGTAAGCCATACTTAAATATTTTTTCAAAGAGTTAACATTTATGAATAACAAAATAGAATATGAACTCATTCTTCACAGTATGAAAATTAAGGTTAAAAAATCATTAAGGAAGGTCTCACTGTATCTAAGCACTTCCTCATACTGTGTCGTATGGCTGTTCAAGTCTACTAAAGCTCTGTGTGCAAGTGCAAATGGTCAAGGAAACAAAGAGGGACAAGAAGATAAAACTGGAGTGTCCACTTTCTTGTGGACTTTAAAGAATTCTAGAATATTCCTATTTATGAAAATGTGATCTAGATATTATATTTACTATATAGTTCATATAGAATTGAGAAAATGCTGCAAAAGAAAGTTAGCAGAGCAACTACCCTAATTTAATAGGCATAATAAACTTGCTGAAATTCTTATCCTTCTAGAAATCTGGCCATCACATTTAGTGCATTTATCATTACACATTTTTACTTGGTGGATTATTTTCTCCCAGAGAAGAAGCATCTCTGCTTATATAATAGAAGATGATGGAGAAAAAATTGGATTTGCTTTAGAAAAAGCTTTAATAATCTGTTTTCCAAAAGCACATTCATAAAAAAAGACTAAAAATGTTCTCATCTGTATGTGTGAGGTAGTAGTGATGTTAACGTGTATATATGCATGTCTGTGCATGTTTGTATGTAGATTTTAAATGTTTATGTGTTCCATCCATCCAACCTTTGAGACCCTCAGCCTGTGTTATGAAAGAGTTTTTAGTAATTTCTATATCCAATGTGGGGCTTGAATTTAGGACCCTGAGATCAAAAGTCATGCTTTACCAACTGAGCCAACCAGACACATGAAATAGTATTTAAAAATCACATTTAGACGTATAGTTTACAGAACCACAGCTTTCTGTAAAACTTTTCTCCTGTACATTGACCAGTTATATAACCTATTTAGTTGTTTTTCAACTGCACATTTACCTAAGGGGGTGCCAGTAATTTTGCAAAGTTTACTGAGTGTTAAATAAATATTTTATGTGGAAATAATTTTTAAGAAAACTACTAAAATCATTATTGTAAACCTGAAGTAGGAGGAGCTCAAAATAGGCAAAGTAATATGTAGTCAGATAGGGAAATGGTACTAACGGTTGTATATGCTATATTTGCATCAGAAGTGTCCTGGACTATGGTTTTCTTTTTAGCTGTTAGAATACAATAGCAGCAGCTTCTATTAAAAAGATCCATGTTATTAAAAGTAACAGAAACAAATAAAACACAATGAAATTTCTATCTAGCATATTAGGATGTAACCTAAAATAATATGACAAGAACCTAGGATTCTGTCTTCCTTAAATGATCAATATGCTCAGATTCTACCAATTTCACTTTATGACAGCACAATAAAAAGCTTTACGGAGAATTGTCCTTTCTGTAGTTACCAAATATTTATTAAGGTGCCAGGAATGTTTAGGCAAGACTTTACAATGAGTCAGTTTATGTAAAATATTTTTATAACACCGTATTCAAGGAGTTGGCATGATGCATAACTTACAAAAGGACCGTTGGGTAATAGATCCACATTTTGTATTACATAAAAATTATTTAAAATTAATATAGTACTTAGATAATCTATTAAATTACTTGATATTTCTTGAACCTCTTTATTAACTTTATAAAATTGTTTGTTTTCTTGAATCATATTTTCTTGAATCTTTCCATACAGATATTACTAATGTTGCACTACTACTACTGCTACTATACAGATACCTTTCCTTTTCTCATAGTTACCATCCTTTACATTTTTGAAAAATAAAATAGAAAATTATATATATTTAAACTCTCAAAATATTATATATGTGTAAAGTATTGATATTTCTTCAACAGAAATTTAGTGTCTAGATAAGGCCAAGCATATGCTCCTTCCCTGTGTCCAGAAGGACGTGAAATTTAAATAATCTGTACCTCAGTTCCTCATCTAGAGAAGGGGATTATGTACAAGTGAATCCCCACCCCATTATACTGCTATGTAATAAGAGCAATTTCTTAAGGAAGTTTAATGAAAATGTGAATGATGTGAATACAAAAGAAAGGTTGAAAACTATCTATGTAGATAGAAATTTAAGTGTTTATTTTGTGCATTATTTTTATATATGGAATCCTAGAATTTTGTGTACTGCAGGCCATCATAATTGAATGATTAAAGGACATTTAGTGAAGTGAGTTCAATAGAGCTACGTTTTTATATTGATTCCTGAACTCCCAAGACAGCACCAGTTGATATAAAGTTTCATGAGGAAGCATTACCAACACTTCAGGAAAACTTGAATCTGGTGCTCCTTGTGATGTCTGCATTTGGTTTGGGTGACAATTCCAGCATGTTTATTTGGGGGCTTAAAATGAACCTTACTAAAACACATATTTTCATCTATCATAGATAAACAAAAGATATATATCCTCCTACACTGATAATATGTGTGTGTATGTGTTTGTGTGTGTGTGTAGCAGTTGTCCTAATAATGACCAGAAATAATTCTTTAAGAACAAGTACTCTGAAATAAAAGTTATTTTTGACAGATATCTTCCAAAATATAATTGGTTTAGACATAATTGCACCACAGAGCAGGTAAATTCTTTTGATAATGTAGAGGCATATTTTGCAGTTAATTCATCCTTGAACTTTGACTGTAAAGTTGTGTTTCTCTCAAAAAGGTGACATATCAGTTTATTATTCAAAAAATTTTATGTCTTACATAAATATCTGGTAGCTCTATTTTCAGTAATTATCCAAGGCAAAACAATGTTAGGCATGTCCTATGACATTTTATAACATGTGTTTCAATCACATGTTTTATATATTTTAAATAATTTGTCATACTTAGATTAAAAATACAAAATTAAGTTTTCTTTGCCATGTGCTTGAAGGAAACCAAACTATTTTAGGAGTCCTGGGTTTGGTTTTACAACCTTTGGGCTCACCTCTTTATATAAGCAAGTGGTCATCTATTCAGCAAAGATGTCACTTTAGGCAACTTATTAATTTGCTGGGGCTGCTGTAACAAAGAACCACAAACTGGGTGGCATAAACAGCAGAAAATTATTTTCTCAAATTCTGGAGGCTAGAAGTCCTGGACCTGTGTTTAGCAGGGTTGGTTCCTTCTAAGAATTATGAGGGAAAGATCTGTTCCAGGCCTTCCTCCTTGTCTTGCTAATGGCCTTCTCCTCCCTGTATCTTCACATAGCCTTTCTTCTGTCCTTGACTATGTACAAATTTTCCTCTTTTTATTAAAATACCAGTCATACTGGATTAGGGCCTACCCTAATAACCCCATTTTAAAGCTTCTCTCTCTCTCTTTTTTTAAAAATTTATATTATAATTTATATAATATATATCTATATTATAAAATTTAGTTTATATTATAAATTTATAAAATTTAATAAATTTTGTTTATTTGCGAGAGAGAGAATGAGAGAGGAGAAGATCAGAGGGAGAAGTAGACTCCCCATGGAGCTGGGGGCCCGATGCGAGACACCATCCCAGTACTCTGGGATCATGATCTGAGCTGAAGGCAATGGGTTAACCACTGAACCACCCAGGTGCCCCCTAATAACTTCACTTTTAACCAGCTCTGTAAAGACCCCATCTCCAAATAAGACATGTTCTGTGATTTTGGCCATTAGGATTTCAGCATGAATATTTTTGAAAGATAATTTAACCCATTAACACCTATTCTTACTTGTACAAAAAAGTTGTGTTAAGATTATGTGTTTTTAGTCTTTTCAGAGTTTTTCTAAATAATGAGAAAGATTTTTCAGAATACTTTCTATTACCTTTATACTATATTAAGAAAAATTTTCTAAGTTTCAAACAGTGGTTTGAAACCTAATCATTTAATCAAAGTTAACACTAGAGCTTAAGGAAGAATAACTGGACTGAATTTAGTCTTGGCTCAGCCATTAACCATTGAGTTTGCCCTGGACACGATATTTAAATAATCTGTACCTCAGTTCTTCATCTAGAGAGAGGGAAGTCTGTGTCAAAATTTATTCTTTTTTTTTTAAAGATTTTATTTATTTGACAGAGAGAGATCACAAGTTAGGCAGAGAGGCAGGCAGAGAGAGAGAGGAGGAAGCAGTCTCCCTGCTGAGCAGAGAGCCCGATGTTGGGCTCAATCCCAGCACCCTGAGATCATGACCTGAGCTGAAGGCAGAGGCTTAACTCACTGAGCACCCAGGTGCCCCAAATTTACTCTTTTTATAAGGACATCATTCATATTGGATTAGTGCCCACATTTAATGACCTAATTTTAACTTAATTACCTTTGTAAAGGCCCTCTTGTCAAGTAGGGTCATGTCTGAGGCATGAGACTAAGTTTTGGGGGAGATATAACTCAGCATTCAACCCATAATGACCATCTAGACTCATAAATTATTGAAACAAACATTGGGTCTGTTTCATACCCCATTCATTGTCAAAATATATGCTTGTAAATTATGATTATATATGACTTTATATTGTAGAGCATAGTACATATACCTCAGCGATAAATACAGAGATAGATACATCCTCGCTCTTTTTCTTCTTCCTCTTTCCTTCTTTCCCTCTCTGTGCACACAATCATCCCTTTACTAATCATGGGTACATTACCAACAAGGCCACTTGAGATTTAGATTAAGTAATTTGCCAAAGCCCCCACCTGTGATAACCCAAGCAGCAGAATTTGATTTCTAATTCAATGATGTTAGGTTCTTAAACTCTTTCCTTTAACCACTATTTATTAAGACCTTCTTGCTTTTATCTTATTCAAGCTATTTTTTTTTCATATTCAAAGGAAAAATGTTTAATATAAAGATTCAGGATTCACATCATGATAATCTAAAACTGAATACCTTCTTGTGTTTAAAGTTCAACTTTTGCATTAACTTATCTTGCCATCTTTTTCCGTTTTTCTATTATTTCACCCCACCTCTCCCTGTCTATGGTTACAATGACAGGTTCCCTCCCTTTCCCCAGCGGTGTATAAAGCCTACTCCTGCAAAATCCACAGTGATTAACACTAATTTTAAAACATCTTTTAACTTATACAACATTTTTTAAGTAGTATCTGTAACCTTCCTTTCACCTACTCCCCAAGTGTACTGTTCACAGTCCATCCTCCTGGGTAGAAATGTGGCATGTAATTTTGTTTTCCTTTTTGAGTCTTGCTGTGGGAGGAAGGTAATACATATTGTGTGTAAGCGTTTACAGACCTCCTAGATTGCTAAAGTATATTCTAAAGTATAACCTTTCAAAGAGGGTATGCAAGAAACAAACTGTGAATTCTTTGGTATCAAAAAATGTCTTTGTTTTTCCTTCAAAATCAAATGCCAGTTTGGCTGGGTATAGGATTCTTGCTGTAAAGCCTTTTGCCTGCAGAACTTTTATGACATTGCTCTACTGACTTCTAGCATCTAGAGTATCTAATGATAAGTCTGCAGTCAATATGATTCTTGCTCCTCTATAGGTTATTTCTCTTTTTCTGGAAGCCTTTAGGATCTTTTCTTTATCACTGGAATTCCCAAATTTCACCAAGATATGTCTAGGAGTGAGTCTCTTTCTCATCAATCTTACTAGGTATTCAGTAAGCACTAACAACCTCAAGACCTGAATCAATTAGCTCTGGAAAGTTTTCTTCTATGATTTCCTTAATTATTTCCTCTGCTCCATTCTCTTTATTACTTTTTTCTGGAATTCCTATCAAATGGATGTTGGAACTTCTGGATCTATCCTCTATGTCTCTTGACCTTTATTTATTATCTGTTTGGCCATTTGCACTGTATCCTTAGAGAATTCTTCAATACGGTCCTCTAGATTGTCCATTCTCTCTTCAAGTGTGTCTATTCTGCTATTCAGAACAACTGTTGTGTTTTTTTTAACTCCCAAGACCTCTGGAAGGTAGTTTTTAATATTTTCAACTTCCTCCTGTAGCTCTCTGAGGCTGTTAATTACATTTCTTCTAAAGTTTTCTTCTGTTTCTTATATTAAGGCTGTTTCTTTAGATGTTCGCTTATCTGTCAGCTGAGTTTTGTGTCGCTCTTTCTCAGTTTTCCTTAAAAACTTGGTGATTTCTGATGGAGTACTCAAATTTGTACTTAAATGCCTTTTCTTCTTAACAGAACTTATCTCTAGTGATTTTGAGGGAGAGGCCAAAGTCAAGGTGGGACACACTGTCCCAACTCCTTGGTTTTTCGGTACAGCTTTCTTTATTCTGGGTTTTTTGTACCATCTGGTGTTTCACCAATTTTTTCTTCTCAAAATCCCAAGCCAAATAATCATAGGCCATTTCTTTAAGTCCATCTGAAGCCTCTTTTTTCTCTATTCAGGAAGCAGTCTTTATACTTTCTACCTCTGAGTCCTCTCCTTCCTCCCATGATAAGACTACTTCCATTTCCCACTTTGAACCTTCTTCCTCTGGCTCAGAATCTTCTACCTCTTTAATTGAAACAACCTCCAAGCCATTACTGTTTTTTTCTTCAGCTCCACATTTTGTATTTACCACAGAATGATGCTGAAAGGCTGAATCTTGTTTTTCACATAATATTGAAGCTTTTTCTTCTCCCTCCTCCTCCAGCCGTGAAGTCTCCTCTTCATCCTCTTCCTCCAGCTCTGAAGTCTCTTCTTCATTCTCTTCCTACAGGCCTGAAGCCTCTTCTTCCTGACCCAATTCTGAAGCCTATTCTCCCTCTTCTTTCAGCTCTGAAGACTCTTCGTCCTGAGTCTCTAATTTCTTCACCTCCTCTGGCTCTGCAACTTTTACCTCTTTAACAAATAGAAAGCTCAAACCATCACTGGCTTCCCTCTCAGCTCTATGCTTTGAATCTAGTAGAGTTTTTTCCACTTTTTCTTGAATCCTGTACCTTCTTCCTTTCTTTATTTTTTCCTTTTGTGGAGTACATCTTTCAGTAATTTGTTCAGAAATGGCTTTTGGCTAGTAAAACTGCTGAGACTTTGCATATCTGCAAAGGTCCTTATTTCACCATCACACTTAAATATTAATTTAACTTCGCATAGAACTTCAGGTTCAAAATCATTTTCCCTCAGAATGCTGAAGACGTTGCTTCATTGCTTACTAATGTCCAGTGTTGCTGATGAAAAGTCTGCTGCCAAGGTAAGTACTGCTCCTTTATTTTCTCTGGAAGTTTTTAGAATTTTCTCTTTATTCTTTGAGTTCTGAGGGACTTTTTCTTTGACCCAGTTCATCCTCTCCAGTCTCTCGTGTTACTTCCATATGGATGCTACGTTCTTCGCAATTGTTGTCTAGATTGCTTATGGCTTCTTCCACACTTCCCATGACTTTGTCATTTTGTGATTTATCACGGGGCAATTCCTTACCTTGGTCTGTACTATACTCTTCAGCTTTGTCTAATTTGCTACTCAGCTAACTTACTTTTCTTTTAGAAGTCAAGTTTTCAGTAGCTTCAACTATTTCAGAGTTTGCTCCTACTATCTTCTCTATCAACCCTGTTTTTTGTGTGGCTAAACCTTTTATTTGTTGCAACTCCTTTTTGGGACTGGAGTTATTTGTATTTTTCACTTCAGGCATTTTACTTTCTTCTCCTAACATTTCCTTTAGGTCCTTTTAAAGGGATTCCCTTATCTCATCAACCATTAAGTCCAGATCTTCCATCAAGCCTTTAAACTTCATCAGCATAACTGCTGACATGTCTTTGCATTTTAAATCTAATACTTGAACCATCTCCTGGTCAGTTTCTATCAACTGAATTCTTTCCTTATGGGTGCTATTTTCCTGTTTCTTTCAAGTCTAGCAATTTCTGACTCTACAATGGACATTGTGGAAACATTGTTTTATTTTATTATCCTGAAGAGTAATTTTTGTTCTTGGAGGTCTGCTAGACTCCTCCAATACTCAATAATCTTTAAAATATATTTATCCAGTGAAGGCAGTTAACCTGGAAAAAAGTTCTCTGCAGAACAGGACTTGGTCTTCCCGACAGCTGTCTCAGTGCCAGGAGAAAAGAGCCAACCTGAGGACGCAGCCGAGCTCCAAAGCAGGAGGAAGGCTATTCAAGCTGTTTTTACTCCAACCCTGAAATTTCTTTGCTTACATTTTATACTACATACTGTCTCAAACCAGCACTGGAATTTCTGAACCAGCTCAGTGATTTTCAGAAATACATTGGTGTGGGTAAGCCACAGGCCTGGTGGTATTAAGTGCAAACCATACATTAGAATATCTGAGGATTCTTCATATTTTGGAGAAAACCAATATAAAAAGTGTAAGTATTATCATGTGATAATATTTTAGTCCACACCTCTAGTCACTGGGCATTTTATAAGTATGGGTACAAACTTAAAGCTGATAAATTTGACTTTAGCTCTTTGTTATTTCCTTTTGTGGAAGTGTTAGAGATAGCAAACACATATCCAGAGAAAGGGTGGAGGGCGACAAATTGAGTGACTGGATAATTTGCTGGAATGAAATAAAATGACAAAATCACTTGCAATCTTAATATTAAGTCTTAGAATTACTAGGTTGGTGATTTTGTTATAAGGTACGTGGCAAAATACCCCTGCAAACACCTTGTATTAAAATATGATAATGTGATTCTTATCAAAAGCTCTTGAAGGCACAAATTGATATGAGTACATAGTAATAAAATTAAAAACAAATACTTTCCTTAAGAGGATTAGGAATATTTACCATTTTTCTTAGAGTAATGCATTTAGAATTTTAATTTTACAAACATAGCTTTTAGCTTCTTATAAACCCTCAGTTTACCTCCATTGTTAATCAGCATTTTAGAATTATTTCCTAGGTCTCATGGAAGTTTATCTCTTTAAAATAGTCTTATCAGGAAAGTTGTTTTTTTCAGATTATGGATAGCTATCTGATCACTGTCAATAATACACACATTTCCATATATTTCTCCAATAACCTTAGTTCACAGAAAATATGTGATTTTATTTTGCTCTTCAAAATGCAACTGCCTGGGCTTCTTTTCATCTGATAGCCATTTCGGATTAGTCATTGATTTGTCTCTGTTGTCTGTACCAGGTTGCAGCCTCTTAAAGGATACAGACTGTGCTCTTTGTTACACATCTTTACCCCATAGTGTCCTTTGAAATGCCAAGAACTCTGAAGTTGTTTAATAAGAATCACTTGGATTGATTTTTATCTTTGCAGCAAGTAAGGGAGACGGGTGCCATTTCCTCTGACTTTAATATGGTCAAACACTCCTGGAGCAGATATTAGGAGCCCTATCTTCAGCTTCCAAGTCCAATTCTGAACTCATTAGCTTAGTGCAGGGCCTCTTTCTGGAAAATCCTAACTACAGACATGAATGAAACACATTCTGTGTACAAGGCCTGAGGTCCTAACAGCAGCTTTCTATGGCCAGCTGGAATTTTCTTTGAAATTATGGGTTTTATCTTTAAGAATTCTATAAATATTACTTTGCCTTGGTAATATCGATTTGAATATAAAAGTAACATTGTATATACTTAACATCAAGTAGAACAGTTGTACTGGGAAGCTGTGCGGCCTTTATCTTGTAGTCCTGTTATCTCCTTCCTTTACCTGTCACACCTGGAATATGCATGCCCCAGTTTAAGAAGCCCTGTTGAGATCTTTCACAAAAGTTTCTTTGCTTTAAGGTTGACTGTAAAAATACTTCAGATATCAAAATTCACATGGATAGTACAAATTCATGAGGAGGTCCTTAGTCTAGGGGATAGAACATTGACTTTCATGGAGCCCTAAATTTGAAACTGTTGGAGCCCATGAAGGTCACTGAGGGGTGAAGAGGAAGAGAAAGGGGCAAAGGCAAGGCATGTTTTTGGTCTTCTACACTTGCTTCAAACTGAACAGCTCCATTTGCATCTGCTTTTAAGATTTTATTTAGTAGGGACGCCTGGGTGGCTCAGTTGGTTGGACTACTGCCTTCGGCTCAGGTCATGATCCCAGAGACCTGGGATCGAGTCCCGCATCGGGCTCCCAGCTCCATGGGGAGTCTGCTTCTCCCTCTGACTTTCTCCTCGCTCATGCTGTCTCACTGCTTCTCTCTCAAATAAATAAATAAAATCTTTAAAAAAAAAATAAGATTTTATTTAGTAAAAAGCTTGCTTTTTCTGTCTTTGTTTCTTTTTTTTTTTTTTTTTAAAGCCAGGGAATTACATAGAAGAAATAAGGCAATTTTAACAGAAAATTTTGAATTTCTTGGAATAACTGAATTTCTTTATTAATTTATTCTTCACACTAGCTTTTTTTTTTTTCAAACAAAAGTCTTATAAATAACAAGCTAAAAGGAGCTAGTGTGTCCAAACTAAATATCACAGTGACTTAGAGCTATAGAAACGTCACACATGTGTTCTAGGCCTGACTTCTGACTCACAATCATGTTTTTCCCAGATGTCAAATAGCTTTTTTGTTCAACTCCTTTCAGTAATGGGAATTCACAACTTTTTGCTGTAGCCAACGATATTGCTAGGTACCTTTCCTTTTTCTTAAGCTCTCTTAAAACTGAACCAGAAACCTCTTGCCTACGGTTTTTGTCCCAAGCTATATAGTCCCATGCTCTACAGAAAAGCACAGAGGACAGGTATCTTTTATCTACAAAGTAACCCTCCAACAGAGGCAGAATTACTATGAAATTAATACAGCTTAAGCTTCAAGCATTTCATGTGCACAAACCACTTCCAAAGCACTGGGAGGGGACCCAGGAATAGTCTTGAAGGTCATGTGTTTTTTTAGATTAGCCAAAATAAGGTATTTTTTTTTTTAAAGATTTTTTATCTATTTTATTTTTTTGACAGAGAGACCACAAGTAGGCAGAGAGGCAGGCAGAGAGAGATGGGGGGAGCAGGCTCCCTGCTGAGCAGAGAGCCCGATGCGGGACTCGATCCCAGGACCCCAAGACCACGACCCGAGCCAAAGGCAGAGGCCTGAACCACTGAGCCACCCAGGCGCCCCAAAATAAGGTATTTTAATCACAGTTAGGACAACTCTTCTCCAGCTTCTCCTCCGTTACAGTGCTGCTCATGTCCGGTGGTGTTGGAGGGGTTGGAGAGGCTCAGGGGCAGGTTGGGGACCTGGTTATGGGATGCTTCAGTTGGGAATGTACTTAGTTTGGGCTTAGCAAGGTATGTTTATGTGACTCACATTAATTTTCCTTGTTTTTTGTTTTTTTTTTAAGTTCTTGCTCTCCATTCCAATACATAGGAGTGGCTTCTAGGAAACTGCTATTGCTAACTGTGCTAGAACACAGACGTGTGGCCAGAGGTCATAGCATGATATGAACATATCCTAAAACGTCTCACACCATAATTATGTGGGCAGTGGATGTTTGAATGCATGAAGTCAGAAGTTAGTTGATCAAAATCTGTCTAATCATCAACATGTGTAAAATTGTTATGTGGAGGCTTCTGTAGCCAGTGTTTTCTGTTCTCAGGAGTATACCCTGTAATGCAGCATATGCAATTATAAATACAATATATATTTTTTCATTTCCTATTAAATTGAACAAAATATAATTCTTCAGAATTCCTATGTTTGTGTTCTATATAGCAATATTATAAATCCGGAGTATAGATGAGATAGTTTATTATATCTGTGCTGCCGAAGCGAGCACTGGACGGGATAGGTTATTAATGAAAGAAACTTGACCGAGGTTTTCCATAATTTGTTAACAGACCTAAAAATTTATAGATTTTCAATGATGACTTGTGAAACTGTCAGAAACTTTTCTAAAATATCATTAACAAAAAATAATTTTTAAACCAACCATGCCAAAAAAACTAATTATCTATTCTCTGTATAGAAAATATTGCAAAATTGTTGCCATAGAATAATTAAAGAGAAAATCAAGAATATACAGCCAAAAATGTAGGGGCAAATGTGCTATAAAAGTGTGGTAGGCAGTTAATAAAAAATAGTATCATATTATTTTTCTGAATATTTTTTATAAATGTGGTTTAATTTGGTATTTGAAAATTTTGACCTCTTTTGTCATTCTAAATATTCACCTGAATAACTAATTTTGCATTTTGTAATTTTGTGTTAATTTTCATAGAAAGCCCCTCCTTCACAAATTGCATGACCTTTTGAACCTAAACAACTAATTCGTCCTCCAAATATTCAGGAACAGCACTTAGGTCTTTTTTTGTTTCCCCAGGTAGACATCCTCAGGCTCTTTCCAGTATGAAGATTCTTTTCATATTTTTTCATCAGTCACTGATTCATGGCCTGTTTGCTCATTAGCTAAGGCCCTACTTCTCCTAGAAGACTGGGGATGAGTGGACTTAAATGCTTGAGTGAAGGCACAGGACAGCTTAGTAAAATCAGTACATGTCCAGGTTTGGCATCAAACATATGGAGATGCCAGAATTTCAAGTTATTAATCCTATCATGTTAGACAATATATCTTACCTTTAAGATTCAGCTCCCTTATCTGTAAAAATAGGAATGACAGTTCCTAGCTCAAGTTTGAGCAGTATAATCAAAAAAATAGGCATGTGTCACCTAGCTCAGCCCTTGGCACATAGCAGATGACCAGGTAATGTTTGCCGTTCTTTTTATTCGTGTTTAAACAGAAACACATGCTCTTCTCTGTACCTTTCACAGAGACTGGAGAAAGTTTGATTACATTTTCAAAGAATGTAACATTTCTCATTTTGCAAGTGATGAAAAGCCAGTTTTCCCTTGGTAAGCTACCAGACAGCTTGAGCAAATGAACCACTAGTCACCGAAACCAAGCCTAGCTAGGCCTGGAGGAGTTTCAGGCAATTAGACTGAGTTCTGACTTCCCAGCGGACCTTGTAGTTGTCAGCTGATTCCAGAAGCTTATGGTGGAACTTCTGGTATTTCTCCGGGTCTTCTGTGTTTAATGCTGGGCAAGAAGCCAGTTATCTGGGAGGAAGGTAAGAATATGGGACGTTTTTTAAACTAATTTCTTTATATATGGATTAATTATCCAGGCTGAGAACTATCAGTAGCTTTACCTTCTGACAGCCTCTCTTTTGGTCATTCCATGTTTAACACATTAAACAGAAGAACAGCTGGGGAAGAAACAAATAGGTATTTTTAGTTGCATTGAAAATGAGTTTGAAGTGAGGGAATGAAGTCACAGTTAAAAATGGCTGCAATAATAAAGATAATGGTAGTAATAAATGACACGTGTATTTGAATTTTCTGTGATCACGTTCCCATTGCCTAGGGGCACCATAGTCAAATAATGTATAGGCAAGAATGACAAAAAAATAAGTGAGTTGAGTGGGCTGGGTACAGGGAAATAGTTCTCTCTGATAAAAATGCACACATACACCCTGTAAATACAACACTATGTGAGAGCTGACAGACCCAGAATGGGGAGGCCAGAGGAAGGGTGGTGAACCTAATAGCTCCTGCCTTTTACACAGGAGCTACTCTGTTTCAAAGGATTTTTGCCATGTGAAAATGTGGAAGATTTTTTTATTATTATTCAGCAGCAAAGCTGGAAATCTGGGATTTTATGGTAATCATAAAATATAAAATATTGGGCCAGCTTAAAATGAAAACACCACCTTATGGGTCAATTACAAATTTGCCAGGGCTGATCTGCCTTCAGCATTGATTTTGTAACCTCTGCCCACGAATGAGCTGCATAAATGTCACAGGAACATGTAGCCCCAGGCAGGCACTAGGGTCAGGGACAAGGGAGAATGCAGAAAACCAGCTCAAAGAAGTGACTTATGGAATGAGCTGCATCTTGAAGAATATGTGGTATATCATATACCTGTAGATACATTTACCTATCGTATGTGTAGGTGCATCTTGAGTACAGGGAAATGCATGTGCAAAGGCAGGAGGCTTGATGGTGGGCCTTGTTCTTAGATAATCAAGAGCATCTGTGTGGGTACGTCAAGGATGTGGAGAAAACATCTGACATGACCCACATGGTGAGGGAATGTACAACTTGGGTGCTTTGGTTTGGTTTTATGTTCCGCTGGCAATTTAGTTTTAGTACCTGTGTCTCTACCAAAAGTACTTAATATTTCTTTCTTGATCTATTGAGAGTGAAAAGACAGAATTTTTCTCAAATAAATAGGACAAAAAAGGAAAGTGACTTATTTACCTACACAGACCCCTGTATCCCTGTGTTTCCACTTAACTATAATAACACTGAGATATACTTTATGAAGGTAATTTCTGTTAAATGTGTTAAGAGGATGTAAAAGATGAAAGTAGGTTATATCTTTGTAAATGTATGTTTTTGAAAGAATTTACTGCCATCAGAGTGGATATAATTTAAAACCAGATTTGCTCTTCCCCCCAAGTGTCTGGGTGTTTGTTTGTTTGTTTTTTGTAAAGATATAAGATAAGCTTCTTTTCCTTAAAAAAAAAGAAATAAAAGAAAAAGAAAAAAAAAACTTGCAGTTTTTCTCATCGAGAGGTTCTCATTAAAATGTTCCATTTGAAGGACTTTTTGGCCAACCTAAATTCTTATTAAGCAAATGCTTTATATTCCTTGCTGGAGTATAAGGCTGCAGTATTCCTAGAGGGCAAATATATAGCAACATATATAATTTCAGCACCTTAAAGCATAGACTGTTCCAGAATTTTTTAATAAGTAGAAACATATTGGTCAACAGATTTTGTATATCACTTTGCAAAAATGAAATGATACTTTAACATTCTCTTTAAGCAAGAAGAGTATGTCCATCTAGTAGATATAAGAACAATCCCATTCTCACAAGCCTCTACTCTATCTTAACAAAAGAAAATTTAAGATTTTCTCTGTAACACAAATCATTTTTTTGCAATATCATTTTAGAATCTGCTTTTTTTTTTAATCTTAGAGGAAGCCAGTACAAACTTTAGTGATTTCTATAAAATAAATTTGGTATAGTTATTTTATTTTATTTTATTTATTTATTTTTAAAGATTTTATTTATTTATTTGTGAGAGAGAGAGCGAGCACGAGCACAGGCAGAGAGGGTGGCAGGCAGAGACAGAGGGAGAGGGAGAAGCAGGCTCCCTGCGGAGCAAGGAGCCCGATGCGGGACTCGATCCCAGGACGCTGGGATATGACCTGAGCCGAAGGCAGCTGCTTAACCAACTGAGCCACCCAGGCGTCCCAGTTATTTTATTTTAAACAAAATATCAACTCTTAAGATCTATAAGCCAGATGGATTTATTGTTCCATGTTTAACGCTTTCTATTATTCTAAGGATAAGAGTTATAGAGGAGTAATCATCATACTAATTTAAATGGACTATTAGACTGAGTTTCATAGACTATTGCTTATTTTTTATGATTACAATTACATGTAATTTCATCCAGTGATATGTCATTCATTTGTTACATTAAAGCTTTAACTGGGGTGCACTCAGGGCGGCTCACTTGGTTGAGCATCCAGCTTTTGGTTTTGGCTGAGACCACAATCTTGGGTCTTGGGGTCATGAGATCAAGTCCTGTGATGGTCTCTGTGCTCAGTGTGTAGTCTGTTTGAGATCTCTCTCTCTCTCTCTCTCTCTCCCTCTGCCCCTCTCCCTACTTGTGCTCTCCTTCTTTATCTTGCTCTGTAAAATAAATAAACCTTTAAAAAAGTTTTTTTAATGGAAAAGTTAGTACATGTAGATTTTGATATTTTAGTTTATAAAATATTAATTATAAGGAATTATTGTATTTTTCATGAACTCATAAGAAGACATTATATATACCCTTTCTGACAAAAGAATATTACTGATAATTCCCTTTCACAAAATTTCTGAGCAGCATTCTGATTTTGACTATGAATTTAATTAGTATGCTTAAAATTAAAGTTCTGAAATATAAAGAGTTCACATTTCAAAAAAGAGTGGATATGACTGGTTAGTTTGTGAATTAAATTTTTAAGAGCTATACACATACACCTGCAGATATTTACAATAGTTTATGTATCATGCATCAACATAATGGATTTTACTTTTAACCAGTGAAACTGATAGTTAATTTAGTATAATTGCCACGAGCAATATAACCATTATAACCAAAATAACCAATATAACTGAGCAGATAACCAGGAAATTAGGAGTGAACTAAGCAAGCAAACTATCTGGTTATTGTTTACAGTATAGAGACCTTTGTGTCTGCAGTTGGAAGAGTGGCCATTCAGTAATGGCTGTGCTTTGTTCACATATGGGACCAAATGGCAATAATTTTTCTTCTAGAATAGATAAAAGAAAGACAGTCAAAATGATTTCTTTTATTAGACATATATAAATTATTTTAAAAATAAGATTTTTTGATTAATAATTCTTATTAACTTTGTGGGGAAATTTTATTTCACCTAGTGAAGAACTATAAAACCAGTATTAAACCTGACCATTTATTGCTGCAATTCTCATGGCTTATTATGTAACTATTCCTTTGCTTCAGGCACAGTGGCCTTACTTCAACTGAACAAAAAGACCAAGTTCGTTTCTACCTCTAGGCTTTCTCTCATGTTCTCTCACTATCCTCCAAACATTTCTGTGGCTGGGCTCCTCAAATTTTATCTGTTTCTAATGTTACTTCTCTAAACTACTACTGACATCTTGTTATTATTTCACATCACATCCTGCCCTTTTTTTATATAACTCTATTATAACTAGTACTTGTTTGTTTGCTTTGTTCTCCTCTGTGTCTCCAACTAGAATGTAACTTCTATGAGAACATCAGAAACTGTATCTGTATACCCTGCACCTCATACAGACAGCAGTAGAGATAAAAAAAAAAATTAGAGTTAGTAAGAACCACGTTGCTTAGTTTGAATCCTGTCTCTGTCACTAGCAAGTCTTCAGGCAAGTTTCCTCTCTTTTTGGGTGTCATCTGTAAAATGGACATTATAGAACAAAGATTATATGAGTTAATATATGTAAATTACTTGGCACATAATGAGGCTTTATAAATGTAGGAAAGCTAGATATCATAGTTTCTGGTAAATAGTAAGTAATCAGTAAACATTTGCCGAATGAATGAATGAATGAATGATATAATAGAACTTTGGTGTCAGAAAGATACTAAAGTCTCTTCAAATGCCATTTCCATTACTTAGGACCTTGGCAATGTTATTTGTTTTTGAACCTCAGTTACTTAGTGTATAACATAGTGTTGGCTTTTTTGAGGTTTTTGTAAGGATGTAATGATGTGTTCTTTATAGCGTGTGCTATGATTTACTATTGTTAAAAAATAAATTAGAAGCCCTTGATGTCATTCTCATTTAGGACTGTCAACAGCCCTGCCTGAGGCCATTTGTACCTGTTGTTCGGATAATTATCTTTAACAGTTCTAGTCATTAAAACTGTTTGGTTATAAATAACAAAACCAATTCAATTCAAAATCAATTCAAGCTAGCTTTAGCCTAAATAAATTAAAAATTTTTAAAAAGCACATTTATTATAACTAGCAGATTGAGCAAGAATCCTTCATGATATGTTCACAACCTAAATTCATTGTTGTTTTCAATTACCCCTTTAACATAGCTGAACTGAACATGGTTATGCACATAGCTCCTGACATTACATGTTACAAGCCTAACTTTAATTCTCCTTCAGTCTCAAATCAAAATTGCAAGGGGGAAAAAGTCTCTGGTCTTCTACTTGGAGTTTTATGTACATACTGGTTTGGTCAACTGTAACCTGTGGAGTGAACTATATTGCATAGAACAAAATGTTCTACCCCCGTGGAAGTGGGGAATAGATAAGAGAAGATCACTGAGATTTGGGAAGACATTCCAAAAGTTATTTGTAAATCTTATAATAATGATTAAGCAAACACGATGATCTGTATTAGAGCCAAAGTTTGTTGAGAGCCTATTATGATCAGGCCCTGCATTATCATATGGAAGTATCACCTTAACCCCCTATGGAGGCTCAGGTGTTTTCTCCATTTTAATGAAGAAAAAATTTGAGGCTCAGAGAAGTGAAACAATTTGTACAAGGTCACACTAGGATTAAGTAGTGGCCAGGATCTTAATCACATTTATCTGACTCCAAAGTCCATCAAGAAGATCTCAATAGTATGATATCCACTGCATAATTTTAACAAAAAAGTGTTTCAAAATGGTCTGTACATTGTTAGATTTTAATCTCTCTATTCATGCCTACACCTCTGAATATAATTATATCTTTCTACATCTATATCATGTCTATAATTAGCCATATACTCCTCCTTTTCTCTCTCTGGGATTTATATTTAAAGGTTAATACTGGATATTTCTTTTTCACTAAACAAAGATTTTATTTATTTATTAGAGAGCGAGTGCACAAGCTGGGGAAAGGGGCAAGGGGAGAGGGAGAAGCAGCAGACTCCCTGCTGAGCAGAGAGTCTGACACAACCCAGGGCTCCATCCCAGGACCCTGAGATCATGACCTGAGCCAAAGGCAGACACGTAACCTACTGAGCCACCCAGGCACCCCAATACTGGATACTTCTGAGAATGAAATAATTTGTTATTGAAATTCTATTTTTTCTGTCCATATTTTTGTTGGTGATAATATATTAATGATTATCACAAGATGGTGTTTTATAAAGAATAGGAAACATCAAGCTAATTTTCTTATTTTGCTAGTTCTCTGGAGGGTGACAGTTTTTCCTTAGGTGGCTTCTTGTCTGCTTTCTTCCCAGCTCAAGCAGAATAGTCTTGCTGGCCTGCTGTTTCTCTTTTCTAACTAAAATTCCCCAAATCAACATGGTGGCTAAGATACTTGTATTAGTTTTTATAAAAGTATGAGTTTATAAAAAAGAAGCTGTGAAATATCTACTGAGTGACATTTATCTCCCACCTGACCTTCCCATAAATAGAACATCTGAGTTTTATTGTTTTTTAATTATACCACAGTTTTTCCTCCTAGGCCCCTTTAAGGAATTCTAATTAAAGTTTACAAAAATTTCTTTCCTTATCAATTAAATTTACTAAATACTTATTGACTATTTATACACATATAGATATTTCTTTTATTAGCTATTTACCAACACTAATAAGCTCAGGTTCTGTTTATAAACATCAGAGACATAAAGTAAAGATAAATTGTGTGGATATCCTTGGCGTTTTTGAAAGCAAAGTTTAAGACTTCTTTTATCTTTCTAATTTATTTTGAGGAACAGGAATCATAAATAAGACTTTTTTCCCCTCAAATTGGTGAATAAATGCTTTACTTTTATTGTAAAAGTAATATATAACTAGTTTTAAGATATTAAAAAATCAAGGATGCAAGGGAGAAATTAGACAATCACCAGTAATTCTGTAATATAGTTATAATTGTATTATTTTTAGCATATGTCATATAGCATGACAAAAATATAATGCAACAATGTGTTGGATCTTTTGTAAGTGAATGATCACTTCTGCATAAACAGTTATAGATTATTCCACTACACTATTATATGATTAATTTTAAAAATCTGTTGTTAGTCTTTAATTTAAGAAGGAAAGAGAGACGAAATATTTGAAGATAGCAATAATGGAAGTTTTTTTTTAGAATTTGATGAATATTACAAGCTGACAAAGCTAAAAAAATCAACAAACTCCAAGCATGATAAACACAAAGAAAATTCTACCAAGTCACATAATAATCAAATGGACTAAGAATGAGTGCAGAGAATACATCAAAACAGCAAGAGGCAAAAGACATATGGTATACAGAGATAAAGGTTAAGAAAAACCATAGAATTTTTTTTTCTTTGACAGAAATTATGTAAGCCAGATGACAAATGGGGAAAAAAATAAAATGCTGAAAGAAAAAATAATGTTTTTAATGGGGGGGAGGGGCAGAGAAAGGGAGAGAAAATCTCAAGTAGGGTCCATGTCCAGCACGAAGCTGGACTTAGGGCTCAGTCTCATAACCCTGAGATCATGACCTGAGGTAAAGTCAAGAGTTGGATGCCCAACTGAGTGAGCCACCCAGGCTCCTCAAGAAATATTTCAATGGATAGAAAAAAAATTATTTCTTAAGGATAAAAGCTAAACAAGGACTTTTATCAGATAAACTGAGAGAATTTGTTATCATTGGACAAGAACTACAAGGAATGCTTTGGGTTGGGTTGGCTGCAACTGGGCTTTTCTTACACTATGGTACAGGGTGGGCTACACACACTGCATCCTGCTGCGGACAGCTGGTTGCCATGTCAGCTGAAGAAGTTAGTGGAGTGCTCCACCTACTTCGGGTCCATGGCATCTGTCTTAGGCAGCAGCATCAGTGAGTCCTGCAGCTTGCTAATCCACAAGGGCAATTTTTAGGCAGTAGGAAACTTAAACATAGATCTACATGAAGGGACAAACAGGATGAAAATGACAAATTTGTATGCCATCAGTAGTGAAAAAGAGTATGATAAACATTTAAAAAGTTTACTTGCATTGCTAAGGGCAATTTTGTCTGAACTTACATTGAGATTGGCCACTTAATGGAATCATCTTTAGCTCATTAACAAAATTCAAATAAAGCAGTTCTAGCAGGTTAATTTGGTGGTAAAGATGGATTATTATATTGATACAGTTGTATATATTTACATTACATTTGGACACTGAAATTGGAAAGAGAGCTCAGGTGACTTTGTTAGAAAAAAGCCAAGAGTCATGTATTTAAGTACTTTAGAGGATAAACAAGAAACAAAGGAAGTAGAGCTATATAAAGAAATTAGACCCACTGGAAAGTGAATAACCACTAAATTCATTCAGATTCCACTTTTTTTTTTAAGATTTTATTTATTTATTTGACAGAGAGAGATCACAAGTAGGCAGAGAGGCAGGCAGAGAGAGTGAGAGGGAAGCAGGCTCCCTGCCAAGCAGAGAGCCCGATGCGGGACTCGATCCCAGGACCCTGAGATCATGACCTGAGCGGAAGGCAGCGGCTTAAACCACTGAGCCAGCCAGGTGCCCCCAGATTCCACTTTTTAAAGAAAGTTCACAGACAAACAAAAGTGTCTGAGGGCAGATAAGTGCAGTATTTGTGATGTCATAAAATAACCCTTAAATTAGAAAGTAGAGTGTTCTTTTTAATTTTAGCTTTAATAATTTAAATTGCCTTCTAAGTTTCTCGATGCATTTTACACTGTCATCTTTGTTTTCACTATTTAACTTGTTTTATTAGGTGCTAGTAGGGTAATTCAATATCCGTTCATCTCTTTAAACTGTTGTGAACTTTAAAGTATTATAATTTTCAATTTATCACCAATCTGAAGTAAAGGAGGTTTTTTGGTTTGTTTTTGTTTTTTAGATTTTAGGAAAACTGAAGAAAAGAGTTGTAGGAGAGGTAGAGAGCTTTTTTCCTTTGTTCTTCTGGGGTCAGTGGCTGGGGACCCTGCAAATTAAACTGACAAAACATGGAATAACAGGAGAAAAAAAAATAGATTTAATTACATGCATACACACTGGGAATTCACAAAGGAATGTGATTTAAGGTGACAGATATTTGAGGCTTATATACTATTTTAGGCTAGACAAAGGAAAATTTCTATAAGGATTTCTGTAAGGAGGAGGTAAGTTATGGGAAGGGGAGTAGAAGGATTGTACTCTAAAATAAGGGTTATTTAATGGTTTTGTTTTGTTTTTTTTTTTGTTTCAGATGGGAATTATTTGAGGTACTAAAAGTTGTCTCCAGAGTAGTTCCCTTCCTGGTAGGGAATGGGAAACACTATTACTGATGGAAACTTATGTCCTTCTTATAAATAGAAAGGGGAGAAGGCACAGAGCTAATTGGGTTCAGCTCAAAACAATCCTCAAGCCAAAGTGTCATAATTTGAGGTGGAATATTCTGGCCCCTTAAGAAGGAAACTGAATACTAGTAACATTTTTAATTAATAATACCCCTCACTCTCTCATTTTAAAGATTTTAGGAGAAAAATGAAATAGAATTGTTTTCAATTAATCAAGTATTAAATGCTTAAGAATCTGGCAGATCTAAAAACAGCAGCTAAGAAATACTTTCAATATCTCCCTTGAGAATTGGAAGACAGGGCCATATTTGCCCAGCTTTTAAACAACAAAAAAATGTTTAGGAAATAAAAATTGATGGATTAGTCTACAGGAAAACTAAAGGTTTTAGAACAGGTATGAGGGAATAAAATAAGTATTTAAAGGTAGCTTTAGCCAAGGCATGTCTAGCTCTATTTTTATGTTTATTCATTCTTAAAATTGCTCATATCCAAGTCCCTTATTGTCCATGGTGATCAGATGCTGTAGTTCCCAGTGTCTTCCTGAGCTTCTATTTTTTTTCCATAGATTTTTCTCCATTTAGCCCATTATTCCGTAAAGTCCATCTGAAGAAGCTATGTTTATCTCTCCTCATTTGTTCTCTGACTTTTTTTTTTTTTCTGTTTTGTAAATCTGGTCACCATATAAAAGACAGCCAGTCACTTTAGAGAAAGTCTATTTTAAGTACTAGCTACTTAGGGAAAGGTTGAAGACTTTAATCCTTCCTCTCCTTTTCTCTAACAATGCTAGCTGGCGGGTAGTCAGCGGGAAAGTAGGAGAGGAGCTTTCAGAAAGAAAACATTCACACTAGAAAGTAGTGGCCCATTATGATGTTGAACAAAAGTAGTTCTCCTGGAATCTTTTTTTTCCCCCCTTATGAATGCTTCTTACGCCACTTTGACTATTCAAAAAAAGGAGGAAGGGGAAGAAACACATTTAAAAAAAAAAAGAAATTAAAGAAATACTGTGTAACAGAAGATACCCTAATTTCCTTTGATTCCTCATAATTAGTTATTCTTGACTACTTTTGTTCATATTCATGAATTGAAAATAAGGCACTTAGTGTTAAATTTAATAAGTGATTGTTACAGTTATTGTGTTCTGATACTAAGATGTTAAATGAAAGGGGTAGAATGTTCTAAAGACAATGAGAATCCTCACCTCTTACCTCAGCTTCACCTTATCGGAGAAGGCTGTTACCCCCTGAACAGTTGTTAAATGTTGTTTTCTTTTAGTTAGTATTTTCCAAATTTCTACAGCACAGTTGGCATTAGTCGTTGTCTTGCTTTTTTTTTTTCTTAAAAGATTGTATTTATTTATTTGACAGAGACACACAGAGAGAGGGAACACAAGCAGGGAGAGTGGGAGAGGGAAAAGCAGGCTTTCTGCTGGTCAGGGAGCCTGATGTAGGCCTATATCCCAGGACTCTGGGATCATGACCTGAGCCAAAGGCAGAGGCTTAATGACAGCTGCAGGCGCCCTGTTGTCTTGCTTTTTCAGGCTATTGTGAGGAGGCTGAAGACCAGAGACATTTTACCTTTCAGTATGAATGACTGGGAAGCACTTATAACATTATCAGAGGTGTTCAAGCATTCTTTGATATACAGATGAAACTTCCTTTTTGAAGAACAGTCGTATCAGGATGTTTTGAGCAAATAAACTTATCTCCAAGCTAATATCATTGAGGCATTCTCATTGTATTTTAAAAGGATTAGAGAAATCATTCTATCAGTTTGGTATTCCTATTAAACTTTGGTGTTCTAGGGTTTTAGCTGGAGATTCTTTCCAACTTATTGTAGATATTTAAGTGTCCTGATAATCTCAAATTGAAAAGTCCCCCATTCTATGTTGTCTCAGGCAGTTAGCAAGTATCTTCCTTCAATGCTTTCCTCAGGGTTCCTCTTGAGGGAGTTTTGTCAGCGTTTGTGGAATAGTTCTGTATAGATTAATCAAGTATTTGTGTGTGTGTGTACTTCATTTTATGTTCCATGATAGTATTAAATATACATTGAAACTTTACTATTTTCTCTTTTTCAAATGATACTTAGATGACTGTCATAGCTAGTCTTCCCACTATCAGTAGACTCTCATGGATGAGGCTGAGAGTGCTAGTAAGAGTATATTGCTTTAAAATTGTCTGGCATGTAAGCCAAGATTTCATGAGATCGCCATAAAAGGTGGATAGGTCACTATATACTATGATTACAAGCTTGTATTTAATGTTGTGTTTTAAAGTTCTACCACAGTCTAGAAGAATGTTGTTCCCAGCAGCGAATTAGATTGCTTTGTAACATCCCTCCCACCTGACTTTCAACTGGGCACCTCCATTGGTCTGTTATTTTAGGTGAGTTGTATATCTTTGTACATCTTGTTTATATACAAGATATACAAATATCTTGTATATTTGTATATATTGTATATCTTAATCATGTGAAATAACCTATAAACCACCAGTAATTGTTAAGCAACTCTGTTGTATGTGCATGTGTGTATTAGCATATAATTTATATAGTTCCTTGGCTACTTCATTTATTAAGACCATAGTAGAAAGATCATGAAAATGATGATACTCTCCTTGTCATCATTACTTATTTCCTTGTTAGTAGATATGTCTTATTACTATTGAAAGTAGTAGTTACTTTCTTTGTTCTCCATCAATACAAATTTTCTTAAGATTCTGCATGCCAATTTTATGGAAGAAAGAGAGAGAGAGAGAGAGAATTAAAAGCTTAGGTTATTTTTGCCCACAAGTCAATCCTGATACAAAGCACTGAGTATGCTTTAATTTTTTTTGACCAGCTACATATAAGTTCACAGGTATAGAAAAGTAAATGTGATTATGTATTCAGCTATTTGGAATTCACATCAAATGTGCTTGGGAACGTCAGAGAAGCCTAAGTTCCATGAACTAAGTGCTAATGGGAGGTTAGGAGTCAGTGGGATGGTGGTGATAATGTATCAATATTATTGAGTAGGCTGTGGGACTGTTGAACACACGCAAGCATGGAAATGGTGTGACTGTGTTTTAGGAAGATCACTCTATCTGCTAGATGACTCTACAGTTACAGAAAGGATGGATTAAAGGAAAGGGAGAATTCATTTAGGGAGTTTGTGTCTCAGTGAGAGATGATGATGAGATTAGAGAATATGGAAAGTTAAGGAGGTGAATTTCAGTGATATTTAGGAATAATCATTAGGACTTTGTGATTATTTGGGGAATGTGGGAGGATAGAGCTAAGGATAAATCCCAAGTTTCTCTCTAGGGCAACTGGGTAGGTGGTAATAAAAAAAAAAAAAAAAGATGATACGGTTGTGAATGTTGTTTTCTCTTAAGTCATCTAAGTTGTTTAAAAATGTGCTTGGTAATTTTTACAGCACTGTCTTGGAATGTACATAGAGAACACAGTCACTCTCATCACTTTCTCTCCAATCCAAAAATGTTGATAATTAGCATTCCTTTCACCATTCAGTAAAACTATTCTGGCTAATGCTACCAGTGTTTATTTTTGGTGTGTGTGTGTGTGTGTGTGTGTGTGTGTGCGTGCACACACACGTTAAACTAATGCAGTCACTATATAGGTATTCTTTATTTCCCTTTCTTTTTTGAAAATTCCCATAAGTGTCCTCATTTCTGTTATCCTTCTAGCTCTTAATTTATTTATTTACTCTTGCAGATAAACCTAACTAGTTACCCCTCTTCTTTTCACTTTTGAAATTTAATTTGGCATTTTCCCCTACTGAAATATATTTTATCATCTTCTTGATAGTCTACATCCTTCTTTTCTTTGAGATCCTTTAGTTCTCCTTTTGTGATGATGATAATCTTGTTCATCTTTACAAAAACTGTGGAAGGCAGTTAATATGTGTCAGGAACTATGATACCTTGCACGATTTCAGGGATAGTGGTGGGGACAGAAGAGGTCTGTCACACAACAGCTCACAAGGTCAGAATAAGCAGTACATACAACACAGTGTGAGAAGAACCATGATGAAAGGAGAAGTTCTAAGTTGTTAAGAGGCATCTGGCAACATATAGAGGAAGCCTCAACCAAGATTAGGTTCAAGAAGAATTCCTGCATGTGAATTAGACAAAGGGAAAGTGATGAAGGAAGAATTTTCCAGGCATATGAGGTACCCAAGAGGGAGAGTGAGTAACTGAATGCATGGCGCTTTATAAATGTTGAAGCTATTTCAGTATAACTGAGTGTATATTTATGTTACTCTCTGGGCAATGACAAGTACTTTTGGGGTTTCTGGTGTTTTTATGCTTTTCCTCTGCTCAAAAATAGGACTTCTCTATGCTGCTTTCATTGTAACTTCACACATGTATAATTCAACTGGTAGATAATGAGTGTTTTACACTGGTTATTGACTAATTTTAGGTGCCTGGGACCAGTATGTAAATACATTTCCAACTTGTCATAATGAGGGAGGATTGTTATGTGTGTTCCTCCTGTTGGGGGAAGTCCAGATGTGATGATTATAGTGTTTTATTGGCCATCATTCAATTTCAGGTTACATTTGGTAAAGTATGTAGCACGGTATATATGTTACATTATGCAATTGTACGAAGCAAAGACTATTCTGGAACAAACTACAACTTAGATTTTTAAATCAGAGGTTTTAGTATTTATAATGAGAAAATGGGGCTTAGATAGTAAATGTTCCAGATCAATTTATAGATGAAGAAACTAAGACCCAGAAAGGTAATGAAAAAGAGAACTGTAAATTAAATATATATATATATTTATTTATTTATTTATTTATTTATTTATTAGAGAGAGAGCATGCCCACAGTGGGTAGGGGCAGAGGGGGAGGGAGAGAGAAACTCAAGCAGAATCCACACTGAGTGCAGAACCCGACTCAGAGCTTGATCTCATGGCGCTGAGATCACGACCTGAGCCGAAACCAAGAGTTGGTCTCTTAACTGTGCCACCCAGGTGCCCCTGTGATAAGGACTTTTTTTTACTGTCACATTTGTTTTCATTTCTAATATTTCTGAGAATAACTATTTTAGTTGTTTACCTTTTCTGTTTACATAACTTATGTAATCAATCTTTTTTCATTAATGAGCTAAGAAACATGGTATGCAGATTCTTTCCAAATTGAAAATCAGAGAACCGTCAAAGGAGTAGGTATTTAAACCTCAAATTTTTTTTTTTAACCTGTCTGAACAAAGCTTAAACTTAAGGAATTCTAGAGGAGAAAAGAGAGATTGTTTTTTATTCTGGATATCTTATGGGAGACAGAATTTAAATAAATTGATTTATTTTTGTGATCTGTGTCCTCTCTCACTTTTACAAATGAATAAAAGATAAATCTCCAATTTGTTGCTTATCTTTGCTGGAGATTATTTTTGCTTGAAGTACACTAGTTTAAACTAATACTCTTTCTGTTCCTAGTCAGAAGGCAATGCAAATATTTTTGTGAAAGTATCTTTTCACAAATGAGGACTTTGAAGCACTCTGAAATCGGATCAGATCATTTGTCTAAGATCCCTCCATTAATAAGTAGACAAATGACATCAGGACCTAGTGACATCAGTGTTCTTCCTGGGCATCCTTTGCACTTTCAGAGGGAGGAAGGACAAGAGGAAAGAAAGAAGGAAGAAGATGAATGGAAAAGGAAGAGGAGGGGGGTAGAAAAAATTCTGCTTGTGTTCTGTTTATAATCTGCCGTTCACAGTGTTTAGCACAGACATGATTGCTTTCAATCTTCATTAAAAACCTTCTAAAATAGACATCATCCCCATTTTACAGTTGAGGAACTGAGACTCAGAGAAGGTATAGCCCTCACTTACAGTTCCACAGCTAGTACTGGTGGTGCTCCAAGACTGTCTTCCCATGACAGCATAAAACTGATTCCCATGCTGTTCCTTATGTCTCTGTATTTTTTTTTTTATGAACATTGCAAAATTCACTTTAAATTTTTATTTCTATAAGAGAAGCAGATCGGGAACACTAAAAAACAAACAAAACTCTGGCTTTGCACGATGGTGTGTTGGTAGTATCGACGTTCCAGGAAAGTGTAAATATGTTTTAGACTAAAGTGAAAGTAGAGTATTAAAAGTTAATATCAAAACTGAAACAAAGCCACATTTTGTGAAACACACATTAATAGCAGTGCATTGGATCAAAGGATGTGATCTCATTTCACAGCAAAACAGGTCCTGCAAGCCCAGGTAATTCAGGAAGCAGAATGGTAATTATTCACAGAAGAAAGCAGGTAGTATACTGTTACAGTACCACAGTAGAAAGTCAGAAGGTCACCAAGCTTGCAAGGTAACTGACACAACTTGAAACTGCTTGGCCCCCTTTAAAAAGAAATTATAAAATGGGAGAGAATGGAGCAAGTTTACCTAACACATCTTTGCAAGGTAAGTGCCGACAGCCTCTGAAGTGTTTCCAATCAGAAAATCAAGCAGTTCCTATTACGAAGTTTGTGTGTGTGTACGTTGCGCTCACGTGAGCCTGTGTGTGCCTGCTGAGTTTCAAGGTGTGCTTGAGGGTGAGGAAAAGTGAGCTTCCAGAGAAGCTGGCTGTCTCTTGGCCTCAACAACTCAACCAACACAGAAACCCAGATTTGTGGAGAGTAGGAAAGTCTTATCTTTATCCTCCAATGGAATGCTGGAGAAATGGTGTGACCAACTTGTAGTGCAGATCTTTTCCAACATTGACCAAATACTGCCTTTTTTCTCTGCTTGTGGAATTTTTATTTGTAATCAAGTTTACCATATCTGGGGTTTACCAACTAAGTGTCCTTATATTAATAGATTAATATTTTTATAAAGGTAGACAACAGGATCTCAGGGGAAAGCAAAACAGTTGGGGAGAGGGGATTTATTTTACAGGTCTTAATCAGTCAGATACCTTTGTTCTTTGAAGGGATTGGCTTTGTTGACATTGGCTTGACTGGGCTTCTATGGTTAGGCTTGTTGATAGAAACAATATAAGGTTGCTCACACATTTCACTTTTTTTGAGCGAGAAAACTTCCTTCTTAAAACAAATATAAAACTAACATAATGTTTATTTGTTGCTATGATTTCTAGTAGTCTAATGTCTTATGAATTGTCACTTTTACTAGAGACATTTTGATCAAGATATTTTTTAATCGACTGCTAATGACATTTTTATTTAATTATGTTCTTGTGATGCTATCATCAAGAAAACCCCCAGACCACCCAAGTTTTCTATTTAGTGTATAATCAAACATGTAACTACTTCTGTGAAATATAATACATAGGAGGATAACAATAAGATGATCATAGATAGGCATGGTCATAAAGTATCTGGTTTTTTTCTTCTTTCTCTTTTTCTCTCTTTTTTTTAAAGATTATATTTATTTATTTGACAGAGAGAGATAGAGAGAGAGAACACAAGCAGGGGGAGTGGGAGAGAGAGAAGCAGGCTCTCCGCTGAGCAGGGAGCCTGATGCAGGACTGGACCCTAGGACACTGGGATCATGACCCAAGCCAAAGGCAGAGGCTTAACTGGCTGAGCCACCCAGGCACCCCAAGCATCAGTTTTCTAAAGTTAAATTATCCTCCAGAATCCCTGTGTTTTCTATTTATTTTCTTTAATCCTTTCTTTACTAAATCTGCTTAAGGATCCCAGAATCTTGGGACGCCTGGGTGGTTCAGTTGGTTGAGCATCTGTTTTTGGCTCAGGTCACAATCTCTGGGTCCTGGGATCAAGTACCATATCAGGCTCCTTGCTCAGCCGGGTTCCTGCTTCTGCCTCTGCCTGCTGTCCTCCCTGCTTGTGCTTGCTGTCTTGATTGCACTCTCTCTCTCTGACAGATAGATAAAATCTTAAAAAAAAAAAAAAAGAAAAGAAATTATCTTTAAAAAAAAAAAGGAAGAAAGAAAGGAAAAGAATCCCAGAATCTTATTTTATTTCCGTATGTTTCCTAAAAGCATTTTGTTAAATACTGCATAAAGTGCTATTATCGGTGCATGTGGATGGCTCAGTCAGTTAAGCATCTGCTTTCTGTTCAGGTCATGATCTCAGGGTCCTGGGATGGAGCCCCAAGTCAGGCTTCTTACTTGGTGGTTAATCTGCTTCTCCCTCTCCTCTGTTCCTCCTCACCTGCTCATGCTCACACTCTCTATCACTCTCTCTCAAATAAATAAAATCTTATATAAAATGCTATTATCAAGCACTTTTAAAGATTAATAAAAAGTTGTTTTGTGCATCCTATTGAAGAAAAACAGCTAAAAGACAGCTTAATTCTATGAAATTATTCATTTATATGTGTTTTATGGAGAAAATGATGTTATGTATGTGCTTATACTTTGTAATGTCTTTCTTGGAAAAGTATATGGGAAGTATTTAGGTTGTTAATATTGTTCATATAATGATGATTTTATGTAAAATACATATAACTATTTGGGAACCACCTGAATAGCCTCTTGTAGATTATGCGGTGTGTCACCGGTGTCTGTGTTCCGAGATAATAGTAAACTGAGGAGTAACCAGACCTCGTCTCTTTGTCAGGACAATGGGTAATATTAACCTCTTATTTTAGAGTCCTAGAATGTGTACAGATTTTCTGTTTTGTTTTTCCTTTTTCTCTGGCAGTTTTATGTATGTTTTGTTTCTGGTAATATGTTCCACTGTAAAAGGGTGACTACATGTATACATGCATATACACACATACACTGACTTTCAGAATTAATCATTAGTATATGGCAGAAAAAAACCCAAAGTTTAAAAAGAGCTATAGTGAATAATTTGTATGTTATGGCTTGAGTTAGAAATTCATGTGCTATCTCCATAAGCCTTCTGTAGCTGAGGGATGCTTGTGAGCTCAGTTCTATCTCCAGGGGTATTCCCTTGTGGGTCCTGTGAAAACTTTTCAATGAGGACTGTGTTCTGTCTGAGTTGAAATATATCCTTGGTGGGTCTACAAATAGTTCAGATCCATCTTCTTGGAATATTGTGATGCTTCTATTCCAGTTGTATTTGCCTTAAAATTATTAAGTGAACTTAGTAATCAGGAGAGAGCTAATGATAAGTGAGGGTACCTCAGTTGTTGGCTTTAAATTATTTCTGGATTTTTTTTTTAATTATAGAGGAAAGTATTGTGGGGATAATTTACAGCTTTATGTGTGCAGAGGTAAGATATTTGGTAAACTTAATATCTTAGAAAACAAATCAAAATATCTTCTGGAATCTTTGGTTATGGAATGCTCAAACATTATTTTGTTTTCTGTGCAATGCCCTGTCCTAAATTTCAGATTGAGTTTAAAAATTATTGAAGTAAATGAAAAAGGCATTTTATAGTGTTTAATTTTGCCTTTAACTTAGCAATATTTATAAAAATATTCTGAAGTTCTCTGAAATAATACTAATTATTATCAACTCATCTTACAAATAAGCATGCTCTAACAGAAATGACTGTTTTCAAATACTTTGTTTTATACATTAAACATATAGATGACTTAAATTTTTTGGTTATGAAGGTAGTAAGTGATAGCAGATTATCATTAGAACTCTATCATGTGCTTTGAGTAGTGGTTTTCTAATGCCATGTGTCTAGATTGTGACCATGTCTAGTCGGGGCTAGTTGTAGGCATTGTCAAAAGAGTGCTGTTTCCTGTAGGTTTTCTACCCAGGAAGCCGGTTGAGAGTAGCCTGGTTAGTGTACCTAGAAGCTATCAGCAGCTATGGTATTGGGAACCTATTTTTTCCCAAATGAAAGTGAAGTTGTTCCAGGGTTATCTTCAGCTACATGGGAACAGATCCCAATTATCTTTTCAAACATAAAAAGCAATTTCTTCCTTTCAGTCCTAGTGAAAAGTAACTCTACAGAGAGTAATGTGAAGATTTATACGAGAAGGCTCTTAATATTCTCAGTATTCATAAAATAGAATTACCTAAGACAGGATAAAATGCTAGATTTCTTTTTTCTTATTTTTGAATATATAAATAAAATATATAAATGATACAACAATAGGAATGGGGGCAAATGCTTTCTGAGCATTGTATTTACTAAGGAAGGGAAGCAGCGTTTCCTTGCACAATCCCTGAAAACTTACATGTACCACAGAGTAGCACCTGGTCAGTTGGTGATAGCAGTGAAATGACGTGACCGAAAGGGTGGCAAATTCCTTCCAGGCAAGCAGCTCCCTGGAAAATTCCTTAGGTTAAGATTTTTCCCAAGGCCCTTTACCTATATTGCCTGTCAGGAAGGACATGCATTTTGTATTCCAGGATTCTTAGTAACAGGCAGGGCAGACCCTAGCAGGGATTATAAGAAAGGGAAAGAAGCTATCACTATCCAGTTAGGTCCCTTACCCACCGAGTTCTTCCTACCTCAGCAACTCAGTCCACATGGGTTTTTTCCATTTTATTTTCCTCTTCTTCCTTGATCAAAGCATGTCCAAAGCCACCTGCCTCTTTGGAAAGGATATGTTGTACAAATTCATCTCTGGAATGATTTCAGTAGAAGGTGTCTCTGAGTTCAATGCTGAGACAACCTCGAGACTGGTTTCTTCGAATGGGGGGGGTCTCCCCTGGACTGCTCAACCCACCCTTGTCACTTAGGTCATCTACTTACCGTTGCTCAGATATTTTTGAGTAGCTCCTAATTAAAGCCCCCCTTCCTACACCAGTTCTTCTTAGTCTTCTAGATCTAGGAAACCCCTTCTTTAAAGGCTATAAAAGACTAGAGCTCAGGGCGAAAAATATCTCAAAGTACAGAAAAGTTGGCTAAACCCTGTGGAATCCAAGGCCAGTTGTAAAGAATCAGTCAGCAGAGATGAGAGGACTTTTCAACAACCCACTGAAGGAGAATTTGGCTGTCAGAGTTAGGGGAGAAAAACCCTGTAGAATCTTAACATTTTCAAGGTATGAGGGAGCTTAAAGGGCCTCAAGTCTGATATTTTTACTTTGTAGAGTAGGGAATAAAGTCTATGAAGGTAAGAAAATTACCCTTGGTTTCTCAGAAGCAGTTGCCAGAACCCAGATCTCCACCCAGCTGCCCAGAGCCTGTAATTCACAGAGGAATTTGGCACATTACATTCTGGAGGCATTTACTTTCCTATTTCAAAAGGGAAAATCAGGCTTATGAATGCTTTCAATATTGATATCTTTTTAGCTTCTATAGTTATGGCCTGGAAAGAATTGTCCAGTATTTAGTTAGGCTATTACAGAACTGGTCTATCCAGCCTTGGGATTTTTCTTGACTCTATAAAAGTTACATTGGCTTTTAAGACGTTTGCTTGACTTTCATCACAGCCAAGAGGAGTCATCTTGAAAATCCAGACACAACATGCGTTGAGTGCATCGTGTTTCTCATCTCATGATAAAGCCTTTTTTTTTTTTTTTATGAAATTATACTTATTCTGCTGGGCTATGAAAAGAAGAAAAAACTCTAGGAAGGGAGGTGCTTTAGTGTCTGTGCTTCTAAATTGCAGCCTGAGGGCAAAAGTACTGTATACCCCAACCTGTCATACAGGTTTGCTGTACATGTTTACTCTCTGTGGTAGAAAAGTATCTCTGCATTCATCATCGTAAACCATGCCTGTGAGTGCCTTGAAATCTTTCTAAAACCCCAAAGAGGACTGACCGGTTTATGACTCTTCCTTTCCAGCCTATAGGACTTTAGCAGCATTTTTAAGTAGGAGAAGTGCAAGACGCTCTTGTTGAACTTATCCATGTTCCAGGAGAAAGGCTTCCACTAGCTCTGATAGGTTGGAACACTTGAAGACCCGAGACATGTTGGAGTTGAAATTTATATACTAAGGCAATAGAGTGTTTTGGAGTTGGAACTTCCAGAAGCTCTGCTGAAAAGACCTTATTTTCTAAGGATAAATTTCAGCACATTTGGAGCAAGTAAAATTGCAGAAAATGTCAAGGCATGAAACCCCAGGTGAGTCTGATCTGAATGGGTTAGGCAAAGGTGCCCATGAAGATGGCTGGGGGATTTTCCCCAGGTATCAGGTAGAGAATCCCTGGAGTAGGCAAAGAGATTAGGAGATGAACTCTGAAATAATGTGTAAGAAATGGTTAATGAAAGCAGCAAAACCAAACCAAGAACTCTTTTTCTTGTCTTTCAAAATGGAAATAAGATCTTATTAGAAATAAAACAGCAAGCAGTGTACTTGAATGGAACATGAGATAAATGTGGTTAAAAACAGTACTCACTTAAAACCTGCTGCTGGGGGAGAGGCCAGTTCTCAAAAACTTTGAAATTTAGAGTTTGTTCATAGATTTTTGAATGTTCTGAAAGCACGGTTTAATCCCCTTTGATTTAAATGGTATTTTATGGCACCAAAATTGTTTTAAAAGGAAACATTTTAAGTTTCAATTAAAGTCTCTATAAAATCTTGAAAAGAAGGTGATACATACCTACAGGATGACTTGGTTGTTTGAACATTATTATTAATAATGTAATTAAATTTTTTCCATACATTTAAAAGGTTGGATCTGTCTTTGCATCTGTTTCCTTTCCTTAAAGAAATAAAACAAAGGGTGCAAGTAATGATCTGATGATTGCACATGTATAAACACCTTATAATTACTATATTGTATGCCTATATTGTATGCCTTCACTAGTTTTGGAAAGAGTTTAAACAAATTTAGCTAATTGAGTAGGACAGCAAGCCAACCTTTTTTATATCACAGTTTTGGGGGGGAGGATTAACCAAGCACATACTTGACTTACTATTGCAAGGTATTATACTTGCTACATAAGTGAAGGAAAAACGGGTGCCTGATGAGATTGCAAAGAAAGTATGATTAGGATGAAAACCCTTAGAAGGGTATTGAGCTTCAGTTTGATCCCTTGAGCTTCTAATCTCTCTTCAGGAAAAGTATGTGTAAATAGTTTTATTTGACAGGGCTGTTTTGGTGCTTTGTGGATAGATGTTTAACCATCTCCATAGTTGAACACTTTGCGAGGTGCATTCAAAAATGCCTTTATAATTAACTGACATGCAATTCACCTGTTCTCTTTAAACTCCATGGTCAGTGTAATGCAAGATGTGTATTGTGTACCAAAAAGAAAAAAAAAGTGACTTAGAGGATAGTACAAAATCCTATCTACTAAAGAAGCCCCAAAGAGAAGTATTCTTAAAAGTAAACTACTGAGTTTAATGCAATTCATATAAACATGCACAAGTTGTGCATGTACACCTGTTAAGCAACACAGTCAATTTTGCTCTGTGACTTCAGACCTTGGTAAATGATTTATTTTTGAGAACTGACTAAACTCTTGAAACCATTCCATCTCTGTGATTCTTTTGTCTTCTCAAAACTAAGTTCCTTTTTTTTTTTTTTGGTTGTTTGGTTTTTTTTTTTTAAGATTTTATTTATTTGAGAGAGAGAGGGAGTGGGGCAGGGGGCTGAGGGACAGAGGGAGAAGCAGACTCCTGATGTGGGGCTCAATTCCAGGACTCGAGCGGGGATCATGACCTGAGCCAAAGGCAGATGCTTAACCAAATGAGCCGCTCAGGTGCCCCCAAAATAAATTCCTTTGAAAACGAGATGTGAGAAGCAGAGAGAGCTGAAGTGTCACTATCCTTTATTTTCCTCTTTGTTTATGGACATTTAATGTAATCACAGACAAGTCCTATCTTCCCTTAAACTACTAATAAATCTTAAAAAAAAAATCTTCATCACATCAACATTTTTTTTTTTGGTGGTCAATTTCAGAGATGGAAAAATATATATTGCCACAGAAGGCGGGAGTTGTTTCTACTCTTGCCAATTGTTATAACCATAGATTGTATCTAAGAATTTATAGGGAAACCTAGGAGTATATGGACAGTTTCATAGAGGAGATACAATGTAAACTGGCTCTGACACTTTTGGAAAGTAGAGTAAGTGGCTAGAAAGAAGAAAGTCTGTCCTGGCAAAATAGCAGAGACAGGCATAGAAATTCTTTCTACCCATTTATTTACATGATTTATTCTCATCTTATTGAAAACAAAAGGATTTTCCCAAAATTAATACTTTGAAATAAGCTATAAATAAGTGAACATAATAAAAAATTAGATTAAAATAACAGTTAAAATGTTGTACAGAAAATATGCACCAGAACATTCTAAACAGCTACCAAACAGGTAACAGATTTGCTTTCAAGCTTCCTAGCAGCCAAAAGAATGTAAGAAATTGGCTTTAAGACTTTAGTGGTTCAGATGATATAAAAATGTTTCAGTTATTCAAGGGTTCCATATAGATGGTGACAATCAGAATAATTGCTGTAGATGGCAGGGGTCAGGCCTAGCTAGAAGAGAAGAGTTTTATTAGGCAATACTGAGAAATAAAGCTAAGAATTATAGAGACAAAGAAAATGGTATTATTTAACTCATCTTGGAGTCTTGCAATGGATGATTCTCTCTTGAGTTCCTGAAGCTGTTCCACTACCCTACCAGACATTTGTCAGAAAAAAATTTATGCAGAAAATGTCTCAAACATGTAATAAAAATCTGAAAATAAAAAGAAAGGAAAAGAAAACAAAAGAATAGTTAAGAAATAGACTTAATATCTAAATGTTTACATGATTGAAATATTAACTTTATTAAAATTTCAGAATATAAAAATGCTCATTTTGAAAATTAGGTTGCTATATATGTTTTACAAGCATATGGTATTATTCAAGTTTCTCTCCCGCAGTTTTTACTGGATTTTATACAGATCTTTTATGTTCATTTTGGTTAACTATAGGGTTCTATAGAGAACCCTATAGTTCTCTATAATAGAGAAGAGCACATTGGTAATGATAATATGTATGTTTCATTATAAACCTTCTTTAGAAACTTTAGAAACTTCAAGTGCACTGAGGTTATGATATTACCCTGTTTCTATTTTTGATATGAGTAAGTAGGAATTTCAGTGAAAAAAAGAAAATAATAATAATAAAGTTTTTATTCTTAAGCCTGAGTTCTCATCAGTGTTAGGTTCATATTTTATATTATTTTCAGTTTACCATTTACCTTCTGTGGATTTCTTTTAGTCATTATGTCTCTTCTTGATTTGAAAACTTAGAGTTTATATTTCTAGGAGTTAGTAATTACCAAATTTGACATATTTATCAAAATACTCTTATATGACTTGATAACATAATCCACAAGAACATTGCTACTTAGTTAATAAAATGTTCTGAAAGGTAGTCTTGACATGAAATTTGCATTTACTTATGCTGATTTGATAGTAAATAGTTTGTCTTTATAATCACATACATATAAAAGGGGAATGAACTAGAATTTATTGGGAAGTAGGTCAAAGCAGAAATTGACTAAGATTATTTGAATCTCACAGCAATTTTGACCTTTCTTTCACCAACAAACACACCTAGGTGTTTGAGATCTCAAACACTTGCCTATGGTTTCTTTTTGTCATTCAGTTGTCAGATCAAATATCACCTCAGTGATACCTTCTCTGGTCTTTCAAACTAGAGCAGCTATTCCTCTTAATGTCTGATTTTAGTTCTTTTAATAGCTTATCATGAGCCATTTCTTAAATATTTTTGTGTATTGCCTATTTCCTGGCAATAAAATTTGGTCTCTGGGATGAGAAACCATAACTGACTTGTTTATTTCTGTATTTCTAGTGCCCAAAACCACACCAACACATACTATATTTTCAGTAAGTTTTTTGTTTGTTTGTTTTTTTAAGATTCTATCCATTTATTTGACAGAGAGACCACAAGTAGGCAGAGAGGCAGGCAGAGGGAGGGGGAGAAGCAGGCTCCTCACTGAGCGGAGAGCCCAATGTGGGGCACGATCCCAGGATCCTGAGATCATGACCTGAGCTGAAGGCAGAGGCTTAACCCACTGAGCCACGCAGGCGTGCAAAGTAAGTTTAATATGCTCAGAAAAACAAACATAATATTCATACTATCATTCCTGTGTATCTATACAATTTACATTTATTCTAACATGAAAATTAGTTGAGCATGAAGTAGCAATCACTTAACATGGTAAGTATGAAAAAGACAATTTTTGTAGAAGAACAACAATTGACATTGAGCCTATTCTAGGAGATTGGGAGCAGTGTGTTGTTATTCAAAATTAGAGAATTTGTTCCTTCTTATTTCCTCTAGTTCTGTAACTGGTTGGGGTTACCTAGATGAGCTCTCAAAGGGTTTTAAGTTGTGCTGATAGAGGAAAACATGTGTTAAGTGTATACTGTGTGCCAAGAGTGTTCCAAGTGTTCAATATATTTATGCTTCAAAACCATCCAATAAGGAATATAGACTCAAATGCAAAGAATTATATGACTATATCTTTGTTATTATAAAGAAAGCTGCCCTCCTGATCAATTTTAAATTCAACTTCATTATTTTCCCTGATCACATAGAAATGGAACACTTAGTTCACATAATAATGGTGGGAGTTGACAAAATTCAAATAAAATAAACTTGAGAGGTTCTTGAGGTTAAATTGGTGTTCACTTGTACTGAGTGCAGCAGAAGGAAGAGCTTGTGAAAACTGGGTTTCTGGCTTTGGGGACAAAGAAAATTGTCCTGTTAGCTGAGTTAGGGGATGCAGTTTGGGGAACAGTTTAGGAAGAGAAATAGGACATTGTTCTAAAGAAAGTGATTTTAAACTGTAAGTGTTATATATTGATGAATATGTCCAGGACTTAAATTGCAAAAAGAATGCTAGGCCTTGGGAGAGAATACTAGGATGGAATTAAAGAGCTGGAAATTACTAAAACTGAAGTCCTACATGCCACTGTGGGTGGGCGAGATTATACAAAGATAGATGTTAAAGGAGGACAGGAAGACTGGTGCTAGAAAGCACTAACAACTGAAATGTGAGCAGAAATGAAAGAAATGGAGATGAGGTGATGAGGAAAAAAAGAAGATACAGATGACAGTGTTTGCAGGGCAATGCAGAGTGGGGATTTTCTCTAGAAAAGAGTGAAAAAGATGAAACATCAGAATAGTCAAATAGGTAGGATCTGGTGACTCAAAACTGACATAAAGGTGGAACATGAGGAAGAAACGATTTGAGAATTATCAAGAATGAGAGGAGGGGTGCCTGGGTGGCTCAGTGGGTTAAAGCCTCTGCCTTCAGCTCAGGTCATGATCTCAGGGTCCTGGGATCGAGCCCCGCGTTGCGGCTCTCTGCTCAGCGGGAGCCTGCTTCCTGCTCTCTCTCTGCCTGCCTCTCTGCCTACTTGTGATCTCTGTCTGTTAAATAATAAATAAAATCTTTAAAAAAAAAAAAAAGGAATCAGAGGAAAGATAAAGGCAAAGTTGTAAAGTTAGGCTGTAGGAGTTGTTCAGTGATTGTGCTATGGAAAACGACCACAGCTGGAGAGTGGGAGACAGAAGAGTGAACGAAGGAGGTAGTTCCATCACCACAGTACTAGGGGTAGATAGGATTTTCACTTTTCACAAATGAGGAAGCAGTGTCAGGGGAGAAGGTGAAGGGTGTGGTGTGTCTGATGACAACAAGGACTTGAGCTCACTAGAGTAACTTTATTTTATTTTATTTTTTAAAAGATTTTATTTATTTGAGAGAAAGAAAACTAAAGACAGAGTAAGAACATAGGGGAAGGGGCAGAAAGAAAGAAAGAAGCAGACTCCCCACTGAGCAGGGAGCCTGACCATGTGGGGCTCTGTCCCAGGACCCTGAGATCATGACCTGAGCCATCCAGGTATCCTTGTTTATTTTTTTCATTATCATCAGAGTAACTTTAAAGAGCAGGAGGGCAACTTTCTATAAAGAAGACTAGGAAGAGTGAATAGGATGACATCTTCCAAGTTACAGAGTAGAATGGGTGATAGAGCTTTTACCAAATGCACTGCATCTTTGCAATAAAGGACGAGTTCATCCAGCCAGCAGTTAGGGAGGTATTGATTCCATGAAAGAAAAATAAAAGGTTTGGCCCAAGGCAGCCTTAGACAAGTTATGGGTTAGTTCCAGTGCATATGGGAAGGCAATAGGAAAAAAGAAAATGCTGGCTGATTATTAAGCCAGTTTTCATGGAGATGAGAGTGAGTGTGTGTTACTGGCTTGCATAGGGAGTTAGAGATTGTTATTCTGGAAGATTTATACTTTAACATGTAGCACCACCCAGTAAACCTACTCCAGCTAGTTATCTTCAGAGTGCATGCCCCTGGACTATAGCAGAACTGGAAGAGGGAGTTCATTTTATTATAAAACCATCCAGCTTTTGAAAAATAATGGAACACCCAGTTTCACTGCCAGTAAGCTTTCATAGTGCTATCTTCTTATCTATGTAACACTTGAAAAGTGCCCATATATAACATTGGCCATATAACATAAATATGACAGACCTATGAGACTTTGGGATGATAGAGACCCACTTCCATATGGCTCCGTTTGAAGAAATCAAAATAAGGTTGGATCAGTTTTTATCTGCTCAAAATTTTGAGACCTTTGGATAGTGATTCATAGTAGAGATTGTATGGTTACGCTATTTTCATTGACAATAATGAAAGGGGCAAGTAATAAAATTGGGCATTTACCTAATACCAATGAGAGACAAAGCTACAATTTAAATCTAGTATATATTTGACTTCATTGTTTCTTAATCACTACATTTCCCAGGTATACCATTTGAAAAGAGCTAGCTTTAAAACAAACAAAAACATGAATACCCAACTTTTGTAGCAACATGGATGGGACTGGAAGAGATTATGCTGAGTGAAATAAGTCAAACTGAGAGAGTCAATTATCATATGGTTTCACTTATTTGAGGAGCATAACAAATAACACAGAGGACATGGGGAGATGGAGAGGAGAAGGGAGTTGAGGGAAATTGGGGGGGAGATGAACCATGAGAGACTATGGACTCTGAAAAACAACCTGAGGGTTTTGAAGGGGCGGGGGGTGGGAGGTTGGGGGAGCCTGGTGGTGGGTATTGTGGAGGGCACGCATTGCATGGAGCACAGGGTGTGGTGTAAAACTATGAACTCTGTTACGCTGAAAAGAAATGAAATTAATTAAAAAAAAAACAACAACAAAAACAAAAACACAGGGCTGCCCAAAGAGTGTTTTAAATAGTTGTCATTTATATCCATGTACAAAAATTAGTGACTGTTAATTTTCCTTACTTGAAAGAATGTCTTATTCCTGGTTCATTCTATAGCTGATATATCTGCTTTTCTACAGATACTGTATTTTGCTCACATAATCCCACGCATACAAATAGTGTTTCCTGTTTGGTACACCCTGATTCCTCCTATCCTACCTCCCCACACGTCCGTCCTTATGATATTTCCATCATACCTGCATTCCTGGGACTTTTATGGAAGGTGATAAAGCTCTGAAGAAGTAGTTTGAAGTAAATAGGTTCTACTAAATTCAAGAACGTTTTGACCATTAACCTTCAGTTTGAAGTTTTAGGTGACCACAAACTGGTATAAAGGAATATAGATTTACCTCTACAAAATACACTTTAAAAATGGTTTTAAACAATTGATGCTTTGCTGATGTAATGGATATTTCCTCTTCAGTGTTTTTAACTTAACAAATTACATATAAAAGCCATAAAGTCCTTTATATTATCCATAAACATAATAAAAAATGTTATACCACATAACTTTGACTTAGTCAATAATTCTAGGCTTAGCCTTAGGGTTTAAAGAGAAAATTATTCCTGTTACACATTTTAATTATGCTATAAACTTTGGGAAATAGCTATTGATCTTCAGCATCTGACATCAGAAAGTTGTTTTTTTCTTGTTCTGTAGCCAGTGAAAGTATGACATATAGACTCAAAGAAAAGAATTTCAGAGGAATTGAAGATAGTATATGCCCAATAAAGGATGGTTTGGGTTGTATTTTTAGCTTAAATGTTAGGAGATGTGAAGATCATCTCCTCTAAACAACTTTCTGCTGAAATTAGGATAACACATTTGAGTTAAATATCTTACCTTGTTTTAAGAAAAAGTTATTCTGTCATGATACTCTTGATTGTCTCTAATATTTTAATACAGAAATAGGACTAAATCAAGAACTTTAAAAAATATGTTTAAGGTTTTCCAAACTTACACAGAGTGATGAATGTTGCAGTTATCATTTTAGAAGTAATTATTTCATAATTTTTCATGCTTGAATTGATAAAATGAGTAAAGACCGCTATTAAAATTAAATTGATATCTAACGTCAGTGATGGTGATGATGAAGAGGATAGTTACTGTATGCTGAACTTTTACTAGGGGATGGGCATTGCTTTGGACACCTTAAATAGCCAGATTTAAGCCTCACATCCACCTTGTGAGAACTGGTCTCAGTTTCTCCATTTTACAGAAGGCTCTGAGAAATTATGAAACTCACAGGAGTATATAGGAACTAAGTGGTAGAGTTGGGATCAGACCTAGGTCTATAGGACTGCTGTAATGATGGTCTTGAATAGATATGGGCTTCTTGTCATTTTCACACAAGTTGGAAATTCTTTCAAATTTAGAGCATTTAATGTAAGTAGATTTGTATTTAAATTTGAACATATCAAATGTATGCAACTGTTTATTCAACAAATATTTATTGACATATGATGATGTACCAGACATATTATTAGGAACTACTGAAGCTAGGTTCAATGGGTCATGCACACAGCAACTCATAGTCTACTATGTGTGTGTGTGTATCACTATATTTATATGTAATAGATAAATATATATCTATCTTATATAGATATGTATCTTGCTTATGGAGCTTCAGAACTCTCAGATAACATTCTAGAATTACTCTATCTTGAACTTTGGAATCTAATTAAAGGTATGGTCATTTAACTTGGATACTGTAATGCCTTGTGTGGTCTGTTTGGAGACCTCAGTTCTATATAACACCAATCATTAAAGATGCTATTTTGAGAGCATCAGCAGGGAGTCTATATAGATTTTTTTTGCCACAGGGCACCCCCACCTTCTCACAGTGGGAACTAATATGTAGTAATCTTCAGCCATTTCTTCCCTACCCTTTTCTTCCTAACCCACAATGTAATTAAATCCCTTGGTTAAAGAATCTGTTAAGCATTCCATGTGCATAATGCCCTTAATAGTGGCTCTGGATGCAACGGTTTGCACAAATCAATTTAATTTAGCTTTATATTAGAAAACCCCTTAAACTCAAAACATATTTTTTTAAATATAGAAGTCTATTTCTTTATAAAGAAAAGTGCAATTTTCTCTGAACTAGGCTTTAATTTGGAGGCTGCTAGCTTCCCCTGAAACTTTTGCACATATGGGGATATCATCCTGTATGGATAAATAAGTTATAAGCAGTTAATTGTTAGAAATGTCAGGAGTAAGCAAAATTTTCAAACTCAGTTTATTTATTTTTTATTTTTTTAATTTTGAGAAGGAGGGAGAGTGTGAGCAAGGGGAGGGACAGAGGGAGAGAGAGAATCTCAAGCATATTCCACACTGAGCATGGAACCAGACATGGGGCTTGATCTCACAACTCTGAGATCATGACCTAAGCTAGTATCAAGAGTCAGATGCTTTACTGACTGAACCACCCAGGTGCCCATCAAACCCAAATTTATTTTTTGTTTTAATCTTCAGCTTTGAAGAGAAAGCAATGATGATATAGATTGTCTGCCAAATGCATTATAACTTTCTTGAAGGGTATATACATTGAGAATTATGTGAAATGAAGTGTCTTAGCCAGTTTAGTGCCTCTGAAGAAAAGTTAGTCATGGGATTTAGGCATTTTAAAAGGAGATATAAGAAGGCTACTATATGTAAAGTACTAATCCTGAGGATGTTATTTAAGTCACCTGATTTTATTCCCACAATAGTATCTAAAACAATTATTGTTACTGTATGTATACAAGTCTTCATGCCTAAAAGAAAATAATTAAAGGAATGTTTAAGCATAGATGTGATATTTGATTCCTTCTTTTTTTTTTTTTTTAAGATTTTATTTATTTATTTGACAGACAGATCACAATTAAGCAGAGAGGCAGGCAGAGAGAGAGGAGGAAGCAGGCTCCCTGCCCAGCAGAGAGCCCGATGCGGGGCTCGATTCCAGGACCCTGGGATCATGACCTGAGCTGAAGGCAGAGGCTTTAACCCACTGAGCCACCCAGGCGCCCCTTGATTCCTTCTTAAATGAAGAGTTCCCCAGTCAAATAAATGGACACTTTACTTCAGGTACAAGAAACCATTTGTACAAAGGCATTGTGGAATGACTATTGTCTTTGAAAATTTTCAATTATTACTTCCTATTATGTATCCAGTAAACATCAGTTACAGGGGTGCCAACTTTGTTTTTCTGGGATGGCGTAAACCATGTTTACAATCCACTGATTAGAGTTGAGTTTTAAGGCTAGCTAACTTTTAAACAGAGTAGATGGTTGTATGCTGTTTTTACTTCATCTCAGAACATGTACGCCCCTATAATCTCAGCTTTTTGCCCATTCACCAGATTGCACGTGAGCCCATGAGCACATGTCAAAGATGTTAACCACAGTTTAGGTGAGCTGCTTTTGTAGCAAGCACCAGATTTTCTTCACAAATATGAGAACAGAATATCAATGCCTCTTGACTCCAGTCTCCCCTACTGATCCTTAATGTGCCAAGTTAAAATACTTGCATAGTGGACAAGAAGGCAGCGTGGGGATTTCCTGGCCCTCTTTCCTGCCAAATTGACAGGTTGCATTGCAGCAGGTGCACAGCAAAGCGATTAAGAATGTATAGGTTGACAAAACATGTGTGATATGACTGCAGGCGGTTTATGTGAATGACATGTCATGGCAAATAGTGGCCTCAAGAGATTACACCTAGGGTTCTGGGGTATAAGGACAACCTATATGCATATAAAAGCATCATTGAGTTGGTGAGTGCTCAAGAAAAAATAACTTTGACTGGGAGTAATTCAAGGTATATTTTTTGCTACTTAAATATTTTACAAATGTCCTATTTATATGAGGCAATGCGATAAACATCTGTCTTGGGAGATGTGATTTTTTGACTGCTGAACAACTCACTCAGCTGCCAGGAGGACCGAGAGCCTGGTTTGTTAAAATTCATGATTGGAAAAAAAAATCCAATGTCATCCAATTCAGTTTAAGAACACATTGAGCCATTGGTGTCAGCCTCTCCACTTCTGGGATGGCTGACATTTTACATGGAACAAAATAAACTTAATACAAGTGTTGTTGCCTTGCTCAGTGATTTTCAGAAATATTAAAAAAAGCAGGAATTAAAAGTAGATTTGGATGACAAAATAAACATTCACTGTGTATGTGCACAAACATTCGCATAGAAATTTCCACAGACAGAGATATGGACTGCCCAAAATCTTTCCATGGACCCCCAGCTGAGAGACCCAGATTAAGGATTTGTGTGTTCATATGCATTTTTTAGGAGACAGAAAAATAGATTTCATGAAAGGACTTCATAGTCTACATAGCATTAAGATGATTTCTAAAGTCTTCTCTCTATCAAAAATTGTGTAATTAACTTCATATCCTAATACACTCATGTTAAGACTTACAAGCTTTTCCCCAGAGAAACAAAAATCTATATCCTAAGAAAAAAAAATTCTATGGGTCCCTTGATTGTGACTAAAATAACTCTAATTTGCTGTATAAAAATGTAATGCAAAGAAAATTTTCTGCACTTTTTGACCAGCACTTAAAAGCAATCTCAAAATAAAATAACACATTACCAGTGTGTATTAAGGTAGAGTGTTATTTGCTTTTTTTTTTTTTTAACTTCATATGAACCATTAAAACTAAATGCTGTCTATAGATATAAATACTTAGGAGAAATAAAAATACCTTTATAGTGCTTATATTAATACTTGAGTGTTTTGACTTTTGGTTACTAGTCCACTTACACATAGATTAAAGGGAAATCCTGTAATCTTTTGGAAAAAAATAAAATGTTTGTTTTGAGGCTTGTATAAAAATCTAGTATTTCAACCAGATTTATTTCTATCATATGTGTTGTAATATATGCCATATATTCATTTTGATATAGTCATATATTAATGGCACACACAATCTTAGATTTCAGCAGCATGATGCATTTTACACAAAAGTGTTAGAATCTCTTCTCTTCACTATGGCATGTGTAGAGGTAGGGAAGGATACCAAATACGGTTTGAATTCTTATGCGGAAGACTCCATCAGAGCCAAACAATGAGAGAGGCAAGACCCATGAAAACAATTGTGGAATAACTGAAGCTTTTGTTTTTGTTTTTACTCTTCAGCTTATTTGCTACACTTCTTTTCTAATATGGCTAATCATCCTTTAGCCTCTTTCCCCTCTGTCTCTTCCATCATATAACTTTCTTATGAAACTTTAGCATAAAATGATCCAATAAAATTCTTCACAGTAAAATGTTGTATTTTTTTCATGGTGTAAAATTGCAAGCTTAAGTTTTGTGGCAATATCTGCTCTACACCCTTCAAAAATACAAAGATGACATCTGTTAAGATTTAAAGGTAAGGTCTTATTTTACTGGCTTCCTTAACTTTTCCTCATTCAGTGAGTCATACCTGGAATTCCCTGGCTTGAAAATTTTTATAGCAAAATGAATTCTATTGACTATGTTACTGATTTTTTTTTCGTCTTCCTCTGTTACATTGCATTTTAACAGTCATGTTTTGAAGGATGGCCTGAAGGGAGCTATTTTGGACTGGGGTCTTAGTTGCGTATTGTCTTAGCTCAGGCTGCTATAAACAGATAGCATAGGCTTGGTGCCTTAAGTCCCAGATAGTTGTTTCTCACAGTGCCAGAGACTGGGAAGGCCAAGATCAAGGCACCTACAGATTCCTTTCCTGGTGAGACCCCTCTTCCTGGCTTACAGATGGTTCTTAATGTCCTCCTACCACAGAGAAGTAGAGATCAATCCTGTCTCTCTTCCTTTTCCTGTAAGGACACTCATCAAATCATGGGGCTCTACCTTCATAACCTAAAATAAACTGAATTACCTCTCAAAGGTCCCACTCCAAATGCCATCATATTGGGGGATTTGGGTGTTGGCATATGAGTTTCGGGGGGACACAAACATTCAGTCCATAACTTGTGCTGTTCCAACAAACTACTCAGACTCTGACTTCTACTTTCGTATATTTGGCATCTATGCAGATACTCCTTTCCCTCCTTTCTCCATCAAATTTTGTATCTTGGTGATTCAGTACAACAGTTAGCAAATTTATGAAGTTTATCAGTGTATTCTTAGAGCCAAATTGAATTGCTCTCTGGTTATCTTGAATAGGGCCCTCCTTTTATAAATCAGCTTATTGAGTAAATAGAGATTTCCTCAGTCCGTTCTCAGTTTTCAACTCTGCCAGTATTAGACATCTGGAAAAAGCCCCCTCACCTCACTCCCTCATCCACAAAACAAACAAAAAATACCAACCCCAACCACAAAATAAAAATGTCGTTTTGAATGTAACCGTTTACTTCCAGATTTGGTTTTATTACCTTTCAGCTCTGTTTTAGGGGATTCTTTTATTATAAATACATTTTCCTTAGCTTAAAGAGCCATAGCTTTTAGTGTCTATAGCTATCTTAAGTGTTTGAAGATATGTAATGTTGAATATAAATTAGAATTTTAAGTAGAATTGAAAGGGGGGTAGGGGCACCTGGGTGGCTCAGTGGGTTAAAGCCTCTGCCTTCGGCTCGGGTCATGATCCCAGGGTCCTGGGATCGAGCCCCGCATCGGGCTCTCTGCTCGGCAGGGAGCCTGTCTCCCCCTTTCTCTGTGACTGCCTCTCTGCCTACTTGTGATTTCTGTCTGTCAAATAAATAAATAAAATCTTAAAAAAAAAAAAAAAGAAAGGGGTGTATACGAGAACCAACAAGTAGTAGCTACAAGGCAAGAGGTTTAGCTGAATGTAAAGAAGGACTTTTATAAAGTTTAAAGATGATGAGTTTTCTTTCTAAGAAAAACAGAAATTTACTATCATAAGACAGTAAATTCCTTATAAACAGAGCTCAGCATTAAGTTGAATTACTACTAATTAGGAAGATATAGAAAAGTCTCATGGAGTTACATATGATGATTTTAGGGTACTTCTAAAACCAAGTGTTCTATTGCAATGTTAGCATTTATGTATACATTTGACAGAAAGTCATCTTGAAGAAGAATACAAAGTGATATAATGGAACTTTCAAATTTGGTTACTTAGCATTTGGTTTTGAAATGAATTTGCAATTAAATCTGAATATATAATAGAGTGATAAATATGCAGGCATAATGTAATAAGATCTTCAGGAATAAAATTTATAAGATATTTTGATGAAAAACAGTATTTAAATGATTAAACATAATACTTGAACTGAGCGTGTAGTGAATTATTGATTGGTAAATGAGAACCTGGATAAAAGATTTTGACATATTAATGAAAAAAATTTTTCCAAGTAAATTTTGATATCATTATTATTTACCTCTTAATGGAATTGGATCAAACTGTTGAATTGTTAGCCCCCAGGAAAAGTTATGGCCTAGGCAGCAAAAACTTCCTAAGATTTCATGAAAGAACATGTTCCTGTGAAAAGTCTATATTGCAAAAACCTACATGTTCTGGATTAAGTGTTTAAAAGCACCTTAATTTATAGGTCTTCTGCCTGGGATTACGCATCTCATGTTACTCTACATCTAGTGTCTGTGATGATTGCTTACTTCATTTATAAGGACAAAATGAGCCTAACCTTTTTCTCTTTGGCGATAAGCTCAATATGTTCTTTTCTTTTTGTCCCTGTACAGCAAGGAAGGGTTCATTCTGGTTTTTCTCACCTTCCCCTTACCCCCACCGTTATTCATTAAAGAAGTCATATGTGATATCTGACTCTCCTTCTCGTAATTAGTATGCCTTAGAAGAGACATAGGATAGAAAATGGCCAGGAAGGTAAGAGAGGAATCATGTGTTTATTTGTTCTTATTAAAAGAATGCATAAAGAAGAGAACTCAAGTGCAGTGCTACACATGCCTGTAGGCCTTTTGCTGCCTTCAATGTTTATATAAAATTCAGTATTACTATGGTGCCTCCATCTCAGTAAGCATATTTAGTTTAAGTTATTTTATGTGATTATGTATGAAAAAGATTTTTAGTTTTTTCAGCACAGGATAAGCCAAAATAAGCCAAAATAGTATTTTTTTTTAAGTTTATGGAAGCATAAATGGCCTTCTACCATACAATTACAATTAGAGCTTCCAAAGTATTTTATATATGGCCTTCTAAATTTACTAGTATACACACTAAACACATGTCCCTTATACTTTATTCATCTTTGCTAATGAGGCTTACAGAGTGAGTAAAATATGTCTGTTTAACTAAGGAACACCTTATATAAACTATATCTTTAATTGCAAAGATAAAAAAGAAACCCAATTTTGCTCCTTCTTAACCTTGTCAAAGTCAGACTTCCGAATTAATCCGCTTCGCTGTAGATTAATCAAGGAATATAGTTTTCAGTCTAAGTGCTGAAAGAATTAGGACCTTATTTTCAGTGACCTTGCCTTTAACATATGTATACTTAAAATGGCTTCTGGCTATGGTCTCGTAACATGTTTTTTGGTTTGTTTTAGTTCCTGTATTTCTGTATTTTTTTTTTCCATCTTGAGGTAACACTGCATTAACAGCTTTGAAATACAAATTATTTTCTTTTCCATATGGTTATTAAATTTCTATGTATTAAGTTTTTATATATCTAGCAATATATTCTATATGATAGCTTGCTTCAAAGGAATTTTAAAAATCTGTATTTTTCAATTCAAGTGAATTAACAGGTTCATCTTTTTTTTTTTCCCTCACTTCTCATCCCACCAGCTACAACTCCATTTTTCTTACTTCCTTCTAGCAAGGCTTCTTTAAATAATTGTCCCTGGTTGCTGCTTCCTGTTTTTCCCTCCTACTTTAAGTCCATTCTTGTCAGGCATTTGCTCACACCATTTACCAAAAGTACTTTTATCTAAGTCATTAATTACTTTTCATCTCTAAATCCATTAGCAAATTCTTAATCCCTATCCTACTTGATCCCTGAGCAGCCTTTGACAGTGTTGATTACTATTTCCTCCTTCCATTTTTAACCTTAGAGTGTCACCCTTGGCAATCTCCTTTGTAGTTGATCCACTTAGACCCACTCTTTAAAAGTTAGAGTACCCAGGAGTCAGTCCTTGGCCCTCTCTGTTTTCCCTTCCTCTTTAGTGGTCTTATTATCAGCTCTATGTTAACAGCTTTCAGCTCTCCATTGCTACTTCTGGCCATTCTTCTGAACCCTCAACTCATATGGCCAATTATGTACTCAGCATCCCCACCTGGATATTTAATGCACATCTCAAACTATGCTATACGTCTGATAGTCTCCCCCAAACCTGCTGAGGTATATCACATTTCAGTAGGAATGAACTCCATTCTCCCAGCTGCCTAGCCTTTAAAAAAAAAAAAAAAAAGCATAAAACAACCATAAAAACTCTTTTTTTTATAGCCTGCATTTAGTCCACTGGGAAATGAAATGTTTATGCCTTCAGAATATATCCAGAGTTTGATTACTTCTTACTTCCGCTAATACCACCGTGGTCTCAACTACCATCATCTCTTGTTTGGAGTATTTCACTAGTGTCATACCGGTTTTCTGCTTCTGTCCTGAGCCCCCTTACAACTTACCATCAACATAATCACAGCAGCCATTCTAGAATATGCCTGATATGCTACTACTGTAAGGCCCCTCTGTCTGGATTGTTTTTATCACAGGAAACCTTTTGGCTTGTGTCCTTCACCTCCTTTGCCTTTGCTTAGGTGTTACTTTCTTCATCAGGTATATTAGTTTCTTAGGGCTGCTGTAGCAAATTAGTATAAACTGAGGGGCTTAGCACAACAGAATGTATTCTCTCAGTTCTGAAGTCAGAAATCTGAAATCAATGTGTTGATAGGCTGCCGTAACAAAATACCATAGCATAGCTGGTTTATAAACAAAAAAAATATTTCTCTCAGTTCTGGAGGCTGAGAAGTCTGAGATCAAGGCAGGGACAGATTCCTTATCTGGTGAGGGCCTGCTTTCTGGTTCATAGATCACTATCATCTTCTTACTGTGGCCCCACAGGGCAGAACAGGTGAGAGAGTTCTCTGGAATGTCCTTTATAAGGGTACTAATCCCATTCATGAGGTTCCACCCTCATGACTTAATGACCTTCCAAAGTCCCCACCTCCAAATACTGTCACACTGGGGATTAGGCTTCAAACTATGAATTTTGGTGGGGGGCCTTAGGGGGTCACAAATATTCAATCTGTAGCAATAGAGTTGGTTGGTTCCTTCTGAAGGCTCTAAGGGAGAATCCATTTACGCTTCTCTTCCAGATTCTGGTGTCACTCCTTGGCTAGTAGCTGCATATCTCCAGTCTCTTGTCACCATCTTCATATGGCCTTCATCTTTGTGTGAGTCTGCCCAACTCTCCCTCTGCCTTTCTCTTATAAGGTCATCTGTCATTGGATTAAGTGCCTACCCTAAATCCAGGATGATCCCATCTCAGGATCTATAACTTAATTACTTCTGCAAAGATCCTGTTTCCCAATAAGGTTACCATCATATGTTCCAGGTGGACATATGTTAGGGGGAAGGGAAACACCAATCAACCCACCACCTCACATGAACTGTCGTGACCATTTGTTTAAAAATTGTAGTCTCCATTTCCCCCTTCTACTTTTTAAATTAAGTCAACAATCTCTAATGCAAAATCTTCGGGGCTAGATGTGTTTTGGGATTTAGGCTTTTTTTTTTTTTTTTTTTTTGCATTTTAAGAAGATTAGATGGTACATACTATATATAATATACTAGCCTTAGTAGGGTTTGGGCATCGCATCATTATTAAACACATGAGCATTTCTGAGGAGAAATATATGGCTCTTACATGATGAAATAGAAAAAAATATATATATATGCACATATATATATGTAACTTTACATCAGTTCAGGTCAAATTTTATTCCTTGATTAGTCTGTGCCAAGAAGCTTAAAGAAAAACTTGGCGTCTTTTTGTTTATTTACTTGTTCACTGTGTTGTCTGTTGTTTATAATTTGTCTTCCATCTATCTGACACTGGATAAGGGCAGTGTCTTTGTCTATTTTACTCCTGATGTATCCCGATCTGTTAGAATATTCATCAGCATAGATGCTTAATAAATATTTGAACGAATGCTTCCTAATATTGCTTGTTTCAGGAATGTTCCTCTGGAAATTAGGGCCCGAGGTACAAGAGGGAACAAAAAAACAAACAAACAAACAAAAAGACTTCAAAAGAAATAGAAGGGAAAATGTTTAACCTACCTTTTGGATTTGCTGTTGCATCTCATTTTAGATATGCCAGATTTGGTAAATGAACATTTGTGAATTAAATAATAGAATTATATAAACAGCTGTACTCATTAAGAACACCTTTATAGTGACAGATTTTAGGCATGAGAACAATATTTGGTTCTTTTTTACTTAAGGTTTAATAGCTTTTGGGAAATAATTCAGGAAACAAACTGTGGTCTTCTTGGATTTACGGTGATAACAGGGCACATGATATTCCCTCTATATTTATGTTAGACATCTGAATCTCAAATTATTTATTTGCTACTTACTTTCATAATCAAAACTATTTCTTTCTCTGTGTCTTTGTGGGAGAATTCTTAATAAAACTGCAAGAGTATTCAAACACTGTAGAAAACTTTATTTTATTCTTTTATTTTTATTTTTTAAGAGGAGTAAGAGAGAAAGCATGCCAGCAAGCTCCAGGGAGGGGCAGAGGGAGAGGGAGAGATAGCATCCTAAGTGGGCTCCACACCCAGCATGTAGCCTGACCCAGGGCCTTTTCTCATGATCCTGAGATCATGACCTGAGCCAAAATCAAGAGTTGGATGTTTAACTGACTGAGCTACCTAGGTGCCCCTAGAGAACTTTAAAAATAGGCTTTAGTCAGTGCTTACAGGTAGGTTAGATTTTTCCTTTTCTTTTCTTTTCTCTTCTCTTCTTTCCCCTTTCCCTTTACTTTAATAGTATGTCCATGAAACAATTATTTAAGCATGCACAGACATACATAATAATTAACTTTCTATGGTATATCTTTGTATATTGTAAGTATTTGGTTAAGACCTAAGGTACCAATTGAAGAGACTGATTTTATCAGTCTTTACAGTAGAATAGCCATATTCTCCTGATGCCAGATTCTACCTTAATGATTTGAACTACATATGCAAATGTAAAAGCCATATTAATTTTTCCCTGTGCATTGCATCTGGAAGACTTTTAAAAGATGAGTGCTTCTAAATGTTAATAATAAGTCAAATTGATAAAAAGTTGACTGTATTTCAAATGTAAGTCTCAGTTGGATTCTAGCTGACCCTGAACTTCATCTATTCATTTCCACGTTTTGTTATCATTTCATTTCTATTGAGTCTTTAAAAAGTTCTCTACCTCGGGGTGCCTGGGTGGCTCAGTGGGTTAGAGCCTCTGCCTTCGGCTCAGGTCATGGTCCCAGGGTCCTGGGATCGAGCCTCGCATCGGGCTCTCTGCTCCGCGGAGAGCCTGCTTCCTCTTCTCTCTGCCTGCCTCCCTGCCTACTTGTGATCTCTCTCTCTCTCTGTCAAATAAATAAAACCTTTAAAAAAAAAAAATTTCTCTACCTCCTCTCCCTTCTTTTCACAGGTAAGCAAACACATTAACCTACCAACTAAATAGACAATAGACAAATACACAAACTATTTTGAACTAGACCTCTACTGTAGTTACTAAACTATACCTCTCTGTCTTCAGTTAGTTCCAAAACCCTGATCCTGTAGCTTATATAAAGAGCTTACAGTTATAAATCTGCTCCTTGCCTAAGCCCTATGCAGTCTGATTTCCACTGCTAATAGTATTTTGGCAATGCCATGGAAAAGGTTGCTAATTGTAAGACTAGAAGTTTGCTTCATACATCTTTCTGTCTAGCAGCTCAACAACACTGAGCACTGTAAGTGTCTAATTAATTGAACTTGATTTAGATCTTGGTTCATCTTCTGATCAGTGTCATCAACATTTAACTAAATACTAAAATGTTACTTCCTGAGCATCTATGATTATTGTTATATAGACTGATTAATATCTTTATTAATAGGCTACTATATACATTCCTCAAATGTACCCTTGCCATTTATTTCCGGGGCTTAAGTTGAAAGAACAGAAAGACTTCCACATTCATCTATTCACATATATTTTGAGCACCTTTCATTGTTGTGGATGTGGGCATGGTGGGGGGGGGGTTATATATGATGTCTCACATGGAGTTTGCATTTCAATAGAATGTAACCAAAGGGAGATAGACAATTAACAAATAAAACTACACAAGCATGAGATTGTATCAGTGGGTGATCAGTATTAAGGAAATATAAGGGGGTCATGGGTCAGAGAGGGATCTTTAGATAGGATTGTCAGGGTGGCCCTCTTAGAGGTTGTAATATTTGACCTGAACCCTACGTGATGGAAAGAAGCCAGCTATGTGAAGATCATGGGGAAAAGTCCCTAGAAGAGAAAATTGCAAGACTAAGACTTTGAAAGTTTTTGAGGAGGAAAAAGAATGTGAGGGAGTCTGGAATGTTGTGGACAAGGACAAAAAAGCCATGAGACGATGTAGTGAAAGAGTAAGCAGTGTCTGGGTAATAGAGGGTTATGCAGCCTTAAAAGTTTGGATTAGATCCTAAGTATAATGGGAAGTCATTAGAAGATTTAAAAAGTAAGGCAGTGACATGAGCTGATTCATGTTTTTGAAAAGATCACTCTGGCTTTGTGTGGAGAATAGAAGAAAAAGAACAGTCCCCTTCCCCACCCCCCACAAAAAAGCTTGTCATATTTGTAGTTTGAAATATAACATGTTAGAAAGCACAATGACCTGCTTTTGTATGTACCACACATTGAGATTTAGCCCTTAGCACTTGGGCTATCACTGGTAAGCATTCAATAAATACAACTGATGGTCTATAAATGCAGCACAGAATTAGCTTTTTTTCCCTTAAAGGATATGTGCCCTGAACAAATGCATAACCAAATCACTTTTAAATGAATTTAAATGTGACGTCTCTCAGATTATAGACTCACCTTTGTAAAGAAGCACATGAAAATAAATTTAAATGGTTATTATAGTGGATTTTCATTCAATCCCTCGAATACTTGAATGCTTAGCATGTGCTACACACTCTGCCAAAGCAAATCAGATATGAACATTTCCTTCAAGAAGCTTGTATTAAAATTCAAAGGCTTTAAAAAAACCGTGTTTTTATGACTCTGATAAAATTTACTTTTATTAGTATTAACAATCTAATTACATAGTCACACACAAGTTTTTTTTTTAAAGATTGAGAGAGAGATGGTTAGGGGAGCAGCAGAGGGAGAAGGAGAGAGAGAAAAAAAAAAACCCAAGCAGACTCTGGGTTGAGCAGAGAGCCCCACACACAACTCGATCTCATGACCCTTTGATCATGACCAGAGCCCAAACCAAGAGACTGACACTCAACTGACTGTGTACCACCCAGGTGCCCCACAAAAATTTGTTTTGAATTGTATTTAAAGACATGATGCATTTCATGTTTCTGTGGTACTTCTTTGACAAGTTCAGTTCTTTCTTTTCTTTCTTTTATTTTTTTTTTAAGATTTTATTTATTTATTTGACAGACAGAGATCTCAAGTAGGCAGAGAGGCAGGCAGAGAAAGAGGGGGGGAGTAGGCTCCCTGCTGAGCAGAGAACCTGAAGTGGGACTCGATCCCAGGACCCAGAGATCCTGACCTGAGCCGAAGGCAGAGGCTTAATCTACTGAGCCACCTAGGTGCCCAACAAGTTTAGTTCTAAGTGGGAACCAAATGCAGTTCTGTCTTTCCCTCAATTTACTTGATCTCCTCTATTTTATTTTGTGATAATATTAATTTTTATGTTCCTATATTTAACTTATTTGAAGTCATTTTTCTACATAATTTTTTTGTTTGTTTGTTTTATGGGTTTTTTTTTTAAATTTCTTTCAGCGTAAGAGAATTCATAGTTTTACACCACACCCAGTGCTCCATGCAATGCGCGCCCTCCATAATACCCACCACCTGGCTCCCCCAACCTCCCACCCCCCGCCCCTTCAAAACCCTCAGGTTGTTTTTCAGAGTCCATAGTCTCTCATGGTTCATCTTCCCCCCAATTTCCCTCAACTCCCTTCTCCTCTCCATCTCCCCATGTCCTCCGTGTTATTTGTTATGCTCCGCAAATAAGTGAAACCATATGATA
>PISX010006286.1:0-98794 GCA_004024625.1 Mellivora capensis
AGCACTATCCAGGAGGAAAGATGTGGATGATGTTAAATAGTACTTCCTGAGTGCCTAATATGCATCAGGCTCAAACTAAATTCTTTAGGTAAACTTATTTAATGCTCTGAATGGCTGCTTCAGGTAGAAACCTCCATCATCCACATTTTACAGGTGATGAAACTGAGGCCCAGGGAGGTGAAGTGATAAATCCAGGGTCGCAGAGCTAGCAAGCAGCTGAGCTTTTTTTTTTTTTTTTTTAAATTTATTTGACAGAGAGAGATCACAAGTAGGCAGAGAGGCTGGCAGAGAGAGAGAGAGAGGAGGAAGCAGGCTCCCCGCTGAGCAGAGAGCCCGATGTGGGGCTTGATCCCAGGACCGAGATCATGACCTGAGCCGAAGGCAGAGGCTTAACCCACTGAGCCACCCAGGCACCCCACAGCTGAGCTTTGAATCCAGCCACTGGACCCCTGTTCTTAACCACCACACGTTGATGCTGTATACGGAAGAAGAGGAATGATGCCCTAGGCCAGGAGGCCAAAGAAAGTCCTTATTTTGGGCGCCTGGGTGGCTCAGTGGGTTAAGCCTCTGCCTTCGGCTCAGGTCATGATCTCAGGGTCCTGGGATCGAGTCCCACATCGGGCTCTCTGCTCGGCAGGGAGCCTGCTTCCTCCTCTCTCTCTCTGCCTGCCTCTCTCCTTACTTGTAATCTCTCTCTGTCAAATAAATAAATAAATTCTTAAAAAAAAAAAAAGAAAGTCCTTATTTTATGAGATATGTGTGTGTCATCCCTACTGCCTCGCCAGAGCTTAATGGATGAGAGGTAGCCAACTGACCAAAGCTGGGCCAATCGAACCCCTATCTCGGGGCCTTGAGCTCATGGATCATGAGGCCAGCAGACAATGCCTGTCCCAAGCTCCAGGAGGCATCTCAAAATTCATTTAGGTTTGGACATGGGCTTCTGTCATTTTCAACCCAGAGAACCTAGGCTAAGAACTTTCTACCTGGCTCCCTCTCTGCCCTTATCTACTATCATTCTTCCCTTCCCTTCCCTCATAGCCCTCTGGCCACCGTGGCCTCCTTGTATTTCTTGGAACATGCTCTGCAAGCTCCTGCCTCAGGGCCTTTGCATTTGCTATGCTGTCTGGCATGCTCTTTCCGCAATGTTTCCACAGCTGGCTCCTTAGATTCAGGTCTTGATCAGACCCACCTCTCCGGAGGTCAGCCCTGATCATTTCTGCCACTCTCCAGTCTTTCCCCCAGTCTGTTTTCTTCACAGCACATCTCACTACTTAACATGACATTATTTGTTTGTTTAGGCTCCAGTTCCCCTCCAGAATGTCAGCGCCAAAAGTGTGGGGACTGTGCCTGTGTCCTGGGCCCTGCTGCGGCCCGAGTACTTGGGTGCCGTGCCGTAGGTGTTCAGGAAATACCTAAGTGATGATATCTGTCCCACACACTTCAGTACATCTCCTGGGCCCTTTATCCCCGCCCTCCGAAACACGGAAAGCGGGGGACAGAGAGAGAAACAATGACTCATATTTATCTGAGTGTTTACTATGTGGCAGCCACAGTTCTAAGCACTTGCATGGATCATTTGATCCTCAGGAAAACCAAGGGCAGGAGCTACTATTACTCCATTATACAGAAGCTGAGGCACAGAGAGGGGTTCAGTTACTTGCCCAAGGACACCCAGCCAAGACAAGGCAAAGCTGAGCGGCGAAGCTGGCAGCTGCATGTCAGGCCTCATGCCATCCAGGTGGGCAAGCAGTTCCACGGATCCAGCAGCTCTGAGACTGTCCGCCCCCTGGCCGCGTCTGCTATGCTAGCTTCCTGCTGAGCTCCCCACAACCCTGCTGAGACTTCTTCCTTTCTCTATTAATCAAGGCCCCAGAATGTTCCCCCCTGCTGCCTGTCTTCAAGTTTTGTCAACTGATGCCAGCTTTTCCCCTGGTTTAACCCAGCCATGGTGACAGAGGAGTCTTTCATTGACGTCACACAGTGGCCACCGTGGACTTCTTCTGAAGAGTACCCACAAAAATTCTGGGCCCTGCCTCACTGGGCCCCCATCAAGGGGGGCCTGCAGGCTAAATTGTCTGAGGGCACCCACACCTGCCTGTGACCCCTACTGGCATTTAACCCAGTCACAGAAATCCTGGCCGGGCCAGTGAGGCGGGGAACAGACCTAACCCAAGCTACGACAGCCCGGGGGCAATCACAGTGACTATCGCTGGTGGACAAAAGGAAGGTCTGCCGAGGAGCTGCAGGAAAAGCTGCTGAAAATACATTAGCAATAAGGACACTGGTCTCTGACCACGTCTACCCTTTTCCCAACCAGATTCTGCCTCATCCAAGCGGTGAGGCGTTAAGCGAGGTCTGTGCTCCAGGCTCCTCACTGTGAATGGGGATGTCACCAAACTGCGTCACCGAGTTATTGCCGGGGACTGAGAGGTGAACACTCCAACACGCAGACAGGGACCGGGCAAGTACTGAGCTTTTCAGGCTGGTGGGAGAGGATGGATTGTTCAATCAATACTACCAGAGACAACTGGTTAACTATTGGCAGGAGGCACGTTTAAGATCTGTAACCCACACCTAACACCGGGGGGGGGGGGGGGGGGGGGGGGGGGGGGGGGAATCCAGGTGTAGGATATAAATAATGAAGCTCTCCGTGCAACTCTTGACCTTGGGACTGGGAGTTTGAGCACCAGAATAGGTGCAGAAATAACTTAAAAATAAAATCTTTTTTTGTTTTTTTACTTTATTTATTTAATTTACTTTAAAGATAAAGTAACTAGGAAGAAAACATAGCGTTTATCTCATCTTAAAGGCCAAAGCACAAAAGCAAACAAACCAAAAAAAAAGCAACATCAACCAAAAAAAAACCCAGTAACAACAAAATTCAAAGGTAAACAACTCACTAGGGATATAAACCTGCATCCTATAACACATGATTTCTACCTTTAGTAATATAAAGATCTCCTACAAATCAGTAAGAAATTAAAAACTACCCCCTAGAAACCCAGAAAACTAACAAGGAAATGCAGATGGCTCAAAAACAGGCAAGTCCGCGAGGAAGAAGAGTGTCAAGTCCTTAAACATACTTTTACACTTTGTTTCAGTAATTGCGACCCCAGGACTTTGTCCTAACAAAAATCTAAGAAGCAAACAAAGATTTTATGTGCTCAGAGTCATAATAAGGAAAGGTGGAAATGAACAGAATGTCCAGGGCACTGCCAGGATGGAACACCAAGAAGTCATTAAAAAGAATGTGGCCGGGGCACCTGGTGGCTCAGTGGCTTACACAACTACCTTCGGCTCAGGTCATGATCTTGGGGTCCTGGGTTCGAACCCTGCACTTGGCTTCCGCTCAGCCTGCTTCTCTCTCTGCCTCTCCCCCACTTCTCATGTCCTTTCTTTCAAATGAACAAAATCTTAAAAAAAAAAAAAAAAGAAAGAAAGAAAGAAAGAAAGAATGTGGTGGACCTTGACCCTGACCCACAGCTGCGGTAGGCTCTCCAAGGCAGATCCTTAAAGGACAATGTAGTCTGCAGAACGAACCTAGAGAGTATGTTTCTAGAACAATTATACATGTGTGTACCAGAAATAGCTAACATGAGAGTACTTACCACACGCCAGGCACCACTCTAACTTTTACATATATTAACATGATGAATCCTTACAGGCCAAGAGGTTAAGGCCATCACCATTTCACAGATGGGGAAAATGAGGCACAGGATGATTAAGGCCCAACTCAGTTCATACAAAACTGGGGTTTGGGGTGACTGGGTGGCTCAGTGCGTTAAAGCCTCTGCCTTCAGCTCGGGTCATGATCCCAGGGTCCTGGGATGGAGCCCGGCACCGGGCTCTCTGCTCGGCGGGGAGCCTGCTTCCTCTTCTCTCTCTGCCTGCCTCTCTGCTTACTTGTGATCTCTGTCAAGTAAATAAATAAAATCTTTAAAAAAAAAAACAAATAACAAAACTGGGATTTGAACCCATGCACTGTGGCCCCAGAGCCCAGGCTCTGAAACACCATCTACTACATACACAGCAAGAAGGGCACACTTAGTGTCACTCCAGGCAGGTGCCAGGGTCACCAGGGGGAAAAGGAACTGCCATGCTTTGCTTTACATACAGCTCTACTGCTTGAAATGTTTACAATCAGCATGTGGCTTCTGTTAAGTTTTAAATCAATAAAAAAAGATCAATATTAAATTTCTGCCACGTGACCTAAATGCAAGAAAGAGCAGGAGAGGACCAGCAGCTCTCAGTGATGCTGAGCAGCGAGCAGGGCCAACATGCACCACCTTTCACCCACCCCACATGGAGAGAGAGGTGGGGGACACCCTTCTCTCCTAGAGGACACCATGTAAAGCCACGTGGTTGGCTCAGGTATCACATGGGTCACACCCACACAGGGAGTGAGCTCCCTTTACACGTGGATCCCTGGAGGAGGAGATAAGAAGGGTTTGATGGACAAGGAGACTTTCTGCCCAATCAGTTAAGCAGGCTCAGGGCTCAAAGTCCGAGGGCCTACACACACCTTATCTGGCCCACGCCTCAAGTTACCTACATGTCAGCACCCAGAAAGTCCGTTTTCTGCCCTGTAATAAATACTGTAATGAAAGGCACATCAGGATCTAGGTTAGTGGGGACTGTGGAAGGGCCACCTCTGTGGACTTGAGCCCTTCCTGATTTCATCATTGTAGAACATTGACATCAGCTCCTCCTGGGAACGGGCTGTGTCAGCATCATGAACAGCTGTGTCTGGACTGAGAGAAAGGGGAGCAAGGTCAGACCTCGGGTTGGGCTATCCAGATTCCAACCTAGCCCTGACTCGCCCAGTGACAAGGACCAAGGTTTTAGCCTCCTTGGGCCTCAGTTTCCTCATCTGTAAAATGGGGAATAAGAGTGTACCATAAAGAGGGTCAAAAGAGACGTGTGTGAGTAGGACACCTCAGCCCATGTTAAAGGGGGCCAGGGACGGTCATTACTACCATCCTCCCAAACCTGCAGACCAAAGCTGCCAATCTCTCACCCCACTCACCACCAGCTGACTGATCCCATAGCAAGTTTTCAGGCCATGCACTTGTCTCGAGCGCTGATGCCAGCACTGAGGTCGGGTACCACACCCCTCCCCTCCCTCTGATAACACCTGCCTCCCTCCTCCTCCCACGGTCACCCCTCCATCAAGCTTCCAAGGCAACAAGAGACAATGTCGGCGAGAACACCCAGAATAAAAGCAGAACCCTCTACCGGTTCCCGCTCCTGCCTGCCCTTCCACCCCCTTCCACGACGCACCAGCCACATGGGCTACTCGCCCATTCCTCCACACACCTAACTCATTCCCACCTCAGCACCTCCGCACTGGCTGTTCACGCCAGCACGCCTCTCGCCCCAGATTTCTCACAAGGCTGGCACCTCTGTCCCACCCGGGTGAAGCTTGCCCCCGAGCTCCCCCGCTATCCAGCCTCCCACAGCCCCCTCCACCTTCCAGGGTGCCTCTCATCGTTCTGCTTTAATCACTTCATAGCACTACTCATCCCCACCTGAAACAGCGGATTCATCTGTTTACTACTCTGTCTTCTGTGACCTTCAATGTGAACCTAGACTCCAGGAGGACAGGCTCTGACCCCCGCCTTCAGGAGGCCTGCAATGCTCAGTAAATATCTGCCAAAGGAACAAGTCAGGGACTGGATGAATTAATGAATTCGACATCACTCTGGATCAACTCTTCCCCCCACCCCCAGAGGGAGTAAAATGTGTTGTAATCTCCAGAAGAAAAGAAAGCCCTTAGGTAGCACGCAACAGAATGCCTAACTGATCCCAAGGCATCCGAGTGATTTCATGCGTGCTCGTGCTCCAAAGAATTTATGACCCAGACAACACTGCCTGGGGTCACAGCTCAACCCTGGCAAGGCTACTAGAAGGAGAGCCCCTCCAACGGAGCAGAACCCTTTTTTGTTCTTTTGTCTAGGAATGGAGTTTCCGATCACAAGAAATTCAGATGCTCAAAACCCCAAGCATAAGGGTTTAATCCCCTGGCGTGAAGCAAGAACTCTCTAGAGGCTGTAGGTCTGATAATATGTGGCCAGTTAAAGAGAACAAAAATGGAAATGTCAACAGCAACCTGGAGTCATCTCTCCCTGGTGACATAGGGTGATACACACAGGCTCCACCTGGCCAAAGGGAAGGCCCGCAGCACCTATGCCTAAACAATGAGGTATCTGTGACGGTTCGTCTGTTTATTCCCGAACCAAGAGGAGGCTTGCCAATAGCGGAGACCGGTACACATCGAATGAATGAACGCGAAAACAAAGACGACTTGAATCACGGAAGGGAAAAACGGCAGATCAGAAGCCACCAGCCCAGTTGTTCGATACTCATTTCTAATGTAAACAAAAGTTCAAAAGAGTCGATACCCTCAGGATACCTGAATAATAGATGAGGGAAGTTTCTCTCTGGAGAAATATTCCAGCTAATATATGAAGAGGAGGACAGAACTACAAATGTCACAATTTTTGCAAACCCCAAGTGATATCATGGGTCTAGGAAATGGTTATTTCCAGCCAGTAACTCTACAGAACGTGACAGAGAGAGACCATGGGCTTTGCACACCTGCTGAAAGAATACGCAAGAGCAGCCTGGAGAATTCACCGCCATCCCCGCCTCTCACACACACGTGTGTGTGTGTGTGTGTGTGTGTGTGTGTGTACATCTCAAACCTGAATCCAATCCAGGCTCCAAACGCAACCACCCATTTGCAGAAAACAGAGGGACAAAAGAACAAGTTCACTACCAACGTGGAAATACTATCCCAGACACAGACTCTGGGAGATCCAAACAACAAATTACAGGGCTTTTCTCAACAAATAAACTATACAAAAAAACGGGGGGGGGGGTAGTGGTGAGGGGCCCATAGATTAAATGACACTAATAGGCATGTGAACCAAATCCCACAGTGGACCTTGATCAGAACAAATCAATTCTAAAAAGACATTTATGAGACGAACTGAAATGTTAACACTAACTGGATTCCAGATGACATCAAGCAATTATTGTTAGTTATTTTATTTATTTATTTATTTTTTAAAAGATTTTATTTATTTATTTGACAGAGAGAGCTTACAAGTAGGCAGAGAGGCAGGCAGAGAGAGAGAGAGAGAGAGAGAGAAGGAAGCAGGCTCCCTGTGGAGCAGAGAGCCTGATGTGGGGCTTGATCCCAGGACCCTGGAATCATGACCTGAGCCGAAGGCAGAGGCTTAACCCACTGAGCCACCCAGGCCCCCCATATTTTATTTTATTTTTTAAGGATTTTATTTATTTATTTGACAGAGATCACAAGTAGGCAGAAAGGCAGGCAGAGAGAGGGGAAAGCAGGCTCCCCACCAAGCAGAGAGCTCAAAGCGGGGCTTGATGCCAGGACCCTGGGATCATGACCTGAGCGGAAGGCAGAGGCTTAATTAACCCACTGAGCCACGCAGGCATCCCTACTGTTAGTTATTTTAATCAGGACCATAATATTATCATTGTGCCCTTAAAAAAAATTCTTATCTTTCATAGATAAAAACCAAACTTTAACTTTAAAATCATCCCATGGGGGCAGGTGGTGGCCCATACAAATAAAACCAGAGTGGTCTTAGGTAAGCTGAAACTATTTACTTTCTTCACAAGGTGTCTACAGGCGATTAAAGAGAAAGCTTGACTCAGAGAAGTGGCTTGCGAGTACTGTCACTCTCAACAACTGACGATCAGATGGCATCTTTCTCCTGGGGCTTCATGTCAGTCTGGATAAAGCTAGTGTCCTCATTGTGGCCCCGACGGCCACACACAATCGATTGGCCCCTCTCTCCCCCCCAACCTTTCTCCCCTCCCCTGCTCCCTGTACTTATTTTGCCCCAAATGCTCTTCCCTCAGATACCCACACAACTCCCGCACTCCCCTTCCTCACCTCTGCTCTAATGTCATCTCCTGAAAGCGGCCTGCCCTGACCCCCCACTCTCTACAACAGCATCACATGTCTTCAAAAATTAGAGACCACCCCATGCTACTTACTCTCATTGTGTGTACCCTCCTTTACTGCTTTTCACACCCATTCTCTCTTTTGGACTTACTATATACTCTTTGTTTCTTTACTATCTTCCCTTTCACAATGTAAGCCCCATGAGGACCTTCATTTGTTTTGTCAGTTACTGTCTTCCCAATTCCCAGAACAGTGCCGGAACAAAACAGGTGCTCAAGAAGTATTTGTGTAATAAATCAAAGAATCAAAAGGGGCATCATCTTGAGGTACCTTCCTGATTGTCTGGTAGCTCCTTTAAGAGCCATTTTTAGGGAACACTTTGAAATAGTAAAGCTGCTGGCTGCCTAATCCAATAATGAATTTCTCCTTTTAATTTAGCAGGTTTTCTTAGCCTAGAACAAGGTCCTGTGAAATAAAGACTATACTTCGCAGACCCCTTGCAACTATAAATGGTACTGGGACTAAGTACTGAGCAAGAATCTGAATGTAGAAAATGTGTGTGCTCCTTCCATTAAGTCTTTTAGATTCTTTAGAGACAGGGGTGCCCAAGTTCATCCCTTCTTCCCAGCTTGCTGGGATGCCATGGCTGGAGCCTGAGCAGCCATCTTGAATCATGAGGTGGCAGGACAAGGATGATGGATCAAAGAGGTAGAAGAAGCCCAGGTCCACGATAAGAATGCAGCACTGGGCTCCCTTATGTGATAGAGAACTAAACTTCTACCTTGCTTAGGATACTGTCATTTTGTTTTATACGCAGTTTTCCATTTTATGCAGTTGAACCTACCGGGATCAAAAAGCTCCGCAGAGTGAGTGGAATGGGTCCTATATTTACATCAATGTATAAAAACGCCCACAAATTAAGGACCATTCCAAAGAACAATCACTGTGAGCTGCGAGTACACAAAACGCTATCACGGAGCTGGGGAGAGGGCAAACAGGGGAGAAGGAACAACCAAGGAAAGGATGACATGAGAATCCCAAAATGTACAGTTAAACAGGCTGCTGCCCCAGGATCCGTAACCAGAATACAGCTGACCTGGAAACGACGCAGATTGGAACTATGCAGGTCCACGTAGTCCATACAGTACTATAAATGCGTTTTCTCTTCCTCATAATTTTCTCAATAACATTTTCTTTGGCTTACTTGAAGAATACAGTACATAATACATATCACATATAAAACATGTGTTAATTGACTATGCTGCCAGTAAGGCTTCTAATCAACAGTACACAATTAGCAGTTAAGTTTCTGGGGACTGAAAAGTTATACATGGATCTTCAACTACCCTTTGGTCCATTCTTCAACATGGACCCTCAACTACATGGTAGGTATGCACCCCTAACCCCCACCTAGTTCCAGGATCGAGCGTACATAAAAAACACCTACAGATCAGTACTAAAAAGTAGCCAAAGTGATGACCAAACTAGATTTGGAAGAAGAGTAAAAGATATTCTGCCTTATTAGTCTTCACAGAAGCACAAGTGAAACCACGGAATTTCATTTTGTATCTGGCAAAAAATAAAAAAGCTTTACCAAACCGAGCCCTTGGCGACAAGGTTTAGAGAACAGTCTGACAATATTTGGCAAAGTCAAAGATGCTCACATCCTACAACCCATCAATCTGGTGCCCAGTACACCCCCCAAAGAAATTCTCATCGATGCCTACTAGGAAATATGTGGAACAACATTCACAGTAGCCCACGAATAGCAAAAAATCTAGAAACTAGTGAAACGCTCATTGGCATGCAAATAACGAACACAAAAAATGTGGTATATTCAGCCGGTGGAATATCACATAGCAGTAAAAAACAGAATGAACTACAGCTATCCGAAAACAGTCTGGCTCAATCTTAGAATCACAATATTATGTGAAAAATGCAAGTCCCATAAGACTATCCATCATTTGTAGACAATATCATTTGTATAAAGTTCAAACATAATTTTTTATAAAGATTTTATTTATTTGACAGAGATTACAAGTAGGCAGAGAGACAGGCAGAGAGAGAGAGGAAGAAGCAGGCTCCCTGCTGAGCAGAGAGCCCGATGTGGGGCTCGATCCCAGGACCCTGGGATCATGACCTGAGCCGAAGGCAGAGGCTTTAACCCACTGAACCACCCAGGCGCCCCCACAATTGTTTTTAAGATAAAGAATGACAAATAACAAATTCAAGGTGCTGGTCACCTCCAGGAGGGCAGGCAGGGGGTGGGATGGGAAGTACCACAACACAGGTGCATGTGTTACTGCTCCTGTTCTCATTCCTGGGCAGGCAGATATTTTATAACAGACATTTTCGGTGAACCCCAAAATGCCAGTGTATCGTGCACCAAGGATTCTGATTAATTTGCTGTTGTGTGCCCAGAGACCATCTTTAAAAAATGGAATACATTTAGAAAGCGGTGAGGAAGCATGTTCACCAAGTGACTGACAGATGGGACCAGTGAGGCAGGAAGCAGGAGTGGAGGGGAAGAAGTAGTAGGTGGCTTCTGCTTCATGGTTTATCCCACCGTCACTTACATATTCATTTCCACAAGAAACGGTTCTGGAAATAAACTCAAAAAGTATGGTGCACTGGTTCGGCAACTCCAGAGCCAGACCGCACCGCCAGAGACCGCGCGGCGCGTGCGGACTGCACTGCTCCCCGGGACCAGGCGGGAGGGAGGGAAGCAGGGAGGGCCTATGGCAAGTCGCTTAACTTGGCGGGTCTGTTTCTGTATCCGAAAAGGGAGGCTGGTAACAGTGCCTACTTTGTGGGCCCGTGGCAAAGACGGAGTGGGCTGGTTCACAGTTCCTCTACACAAGGTAAGCCCTTAATGGAGACTGGTTATTATTATTATTCTCATTAGTCTAACTTCAAACATCTAGCTGGGAGGCGTGAGCTGAGCAATTATCTAGTTAGGGGCTGCAAAGGATCAGTTTAACCCCCAGATGTGCTCCCTTCCCAGATACCTGCAGCCTCTGTAAGGGGCCTGGTGCCCGGCCCACCCATTCCTTAACAGACGGTAAATGAACACGTGCTGCCTCACTGCCTCCCCGGCTGTCCGGACAGACACTTCTAGATGCTGCTACTGGCATGTCCATTCTCTCTTCTTCAATACTGACCCTTCATTTAGGGTGGTGATAAGCCCAGCATTTTTTCTTTTTTTTTTAAGACTTTAATTATTTATTGGATACACACACAGAGAAAGCACAAGTAGGGGGAGCAGCAGGCAGAGGGAGGGGATGAAGCAGGCTTTCCGCCAAACAGGGAGCCCAATGTGGGGCTTGATCCCAGGATCCTGGGATCATGACCTGAGCTGAAGGCAGACGCTCAACTGACTGAGCCACCCAGGTGCCTCAGTGAAAAGCCCAGCTTTAAAAACTTCATTTCCAAGATTTCCCCGTAGCTAGGGGTGGTCATGCCGTGGGGTTCTCTCGCCAAAGCGACACAAGTAGAAGTCAGCTAAAGATTTCAAGGAAGGTTGTGGTTTCCTGATAGAGGCACTGACTCCCTTCCCTTAAGAGTTTTGCTTCTTCCTGCCTGTGACAAGGACGTGGGGCTGGAGGCAGAAGAGCCTTCCTATCACTGTGAGGCGAAGAGCAGCAGCAACGCAGAGAGAGGAGCCCAGGACACAGGAGCAATGGTAAGTTGTGCCACCACCTTCTCCTGCTCACCTCGCACTTGTTGTGCCACCACCTTCTCCTGCTCACCTCGGCACTTCTCCTTACATGAGAAAATGAAGGCTGTGGGCCCCCTCTGGGCCCCACCCCTTGGAACTCAAGTCCTACGTCAGCCCTCCCACACTACATCGGGGCTGACCCTGTGACTCACTTGAGTCAACGGAATGAGGCTGAAGTGAGCTGGGCCAGTTCTGGACGAGGCCATCAGAGGGCTTAGGAAGCCCTGGGCTGCCATGTTGTAAGTCCACAGCCAGTCTACTAGCTGGCGAGGCCACACGGAAGAAGAACGGAGACCACAGTGAGGGGGGTCCAGCCATCTCCAAGGTGTCACACGAATAAAACAGCTTGAGGGTCCCAGCTCCATCCACCCTTTGTCTGTAGCCACCCAAGAAACCCCCGTCAAGACCGGCAGGAGAGCCATCCACATGAGGCTCAGTAAACCGGAGTTCGTCATTTTAAGGCCTTATGTTTTGGGGTGCTTGTTCTGTAGCAATAGAGAACTGGAAGAAACCTCTACCTTGTACACCACTGTGCAAGCTTCACAAAGCCCAATATTACAGGACCACCTAATTAAAGGACCACCTAAAAATCAAACATGCCCATCGATCCAAGATCCCGACCAAATACGTCACATACGATAACAAAGATCCTTAAAATGAAAAGGCACGAACCTCCTCTCTTATGTTAACAAGTACTCATTAGGCACAACTGATCTATATTAAGGGTGATGAATCTATTAATCACTTTTATAATTAAAAAGCATTTAAAGTAGACAGTTCAAAGCTGTGCTGGACCTGGTGAGAACCCTCCAGAAAATACATCTCTGATCTGGGCCAGAGCTATCATTATGTTAATGCTACTTCATATTCATTCACAAAGGCTGAGAGCTTAAGTTAACAAGGTGGCAAAGCAGGTTGGATGCCTGCAATCTAATTAAAGAAGTCTATCAATAAAAATAATAATTTAAAAAAAAAAAAAAGCCACAGAAACAAAGGGAATGAGCATGAGGGATGGCCTGGCCAAATAAATTATGGTACACCTACACCACTGTGTGTTATGCAGCCATTAAAAGAGCAAATGTGGAGGCACTTGGGTGGCTCAGTGGGTTAAAGCTTTTGCCTTTGGCTCAGGTCACGATCCCAGGGTCCTGGAATCGAGCCCCACATCAGGCTCTCTGCTCGGCAGGGAGCCTGCTTCCCCCTCTTTTTTCTCTGCCTGCTTCTCTGCCTACTTGTGATCTCTGTCAAATAAATAAATAAATAAAAATTTTTTTTTTAAAAAAAGCGCAAATGTGAGTGCTATCTATGAACTTGAAGGCATTTCTACATGGTATTGCCATGTCAGAAAAGCCAAATGCCGGAAAATGAGGGTAATATTATCCCTTATGGGATAACATTTCTCTCTACAGGATTATATAACCATGGGGGCAAATGTGGAAAGACCTATACAGTACTTGGTTGTTACTCTGAGCGCAGGATTGTGGGAGGATGTCCACAAAACAGGGACATAAAAAAGTTTAAAAGGGGCTTGGATTCCTAATTCTCATTCCCATTTAGCGACTGTTCTCTATGTATTAGACATAGTGCTAACTGGGTCACCTGATCTCACTTGAACTTGTCATTGAAGGCAGGAATTATCAATTATTCCCATTTTCCAGATCAGGAAACAGAGGCCCGGAGAGGGTAAACACTGTGCCCAGAGTGTGGGCAGTGCTGGGACCTGAGCCTTATGCGCAGTGGCCTCTCAGGAGGGGCCTCAACCCAGCCCCAAAACCACTGCACTTGGAGCTTGGAGGGCATGTTTCAATGCTGCAGGAGCCGCTCCGCTGACACTTTGCACATCCTTAATATAGCGGCAGGCCCAGAGGTGTGATGGTGTAGGATGCGGCGGTAAGTCCGTCAGCACCTCAGTCCCTCAGTGTCTCATGCTGTCGGGAGAAATCCGAGAGGGCCACTGACCTGGATCCACGGAGCCTGGGGAAGCCCTGCCCACGGTACTTTTACAGAACCAGCTGCTGACACCAGGAGCCAGAGGACTGAGGGGTGTCAGCTACGACAGAGACTCACCGAGTTCACCATTTAATTAAAATCTGTTCAGCCCCAGGAAGAGAATGATGGCCGGGTAAAGCACGGAAGACCAATCAACAGTGCCTGGCCGGTCAATTCTTATTTCCAAGGCATTCCCTGGCCTTCCACAGGAACACCACGCAGGATGTGGCAATAAGGCAGGCTTCCCATATACAGGGGGACATGTGTATGTCTGGGTGGTGTCTCCCACAAAGCCTCCCCACCTGAATGAACCCGCACACATCATCCACACTCACCAGGGCCAAGGCCATCCATCCCCTGCCACGTGAATCCAGGCTGCCTGGATGAGCCACCAGCAGGGCCAGGACTGAACAGACTGAAGCCGCTGAGGGACAGGAAGCCAGAGGCCTGGACGCCTCAGGCAGGCCCCATGAGGATCAAAGGGAGGGTGTGCGTATGCTGCCTCCTCACAGCTGCAGGTCGGTGACATTCTAACTCAAACCCCAAGAGCGGAGGGACAGCCGTCCGTCCTCTGACAATATTGCACTTGATATAAATTCATTCATAAAATAATGTATCCCACACCTACAAGTCCCTACACTTTTATGGAGCCTACAGCTGGCGGGGGAGGGGGGCGGCAAATGATAAGCAATTATGTCAAGGGCTAATAAATGCTATGAAGAAAAATAAAGCACATTTAAAGGGCTAAGGGTCATGGAGAAAGTGCTATTTAGTAAGGACAGAGGCCTCACGGAGAGGGTGACATTTGAGCAGAGACCTGAAGGGGATACTAAGGGAAGTGTTCTAGGCAGAGGGAAGAGCCAGGGCAAAGGCCCTGGGGGAGGAACAGGAGGAGGCCCGAGCTGCTGGAGTACAGCCAGCAGCAGTTGAGAAGTCAGAGATAAGGCCAGGGAATTTGGGGGTAGGGATGGGGGGGGGGGGGACAGCTGACACGGAGTACCACTGGGTGCCCAAGTTGTGAGCATTTTACATAATAAGAGTCATTGGAAAGGCCTGTGGATACTGCTATTTCGAGCTTCATCAGATGAGGACTTGGAGGCCCAGAGAGGGAAAGGAACCCACCTGAGGTCACACAGCTCCTCTGTACCAGGGATGCCCCACAGCCCCTGGCAGAAAAGTCTGCATCCCACAGGTGCTCAGCATTCACGGAATGATTCCTTCCTTGGGGGAGAAATAGCCTCCATTTTCTTCTCACTCCCTCAACACTCCACCCACCTTTCTTCACAGTTAGAGCAGACAGGTAAACATTTCACGCCAGAGGAGGGGGGGGGGAGAAAACAAAAAAGCCACCAGTCTCATTCCTGAGACCGAGAAACAACACATCATTATCTTTCTCTGCTCTACAAGTTACCAGCAAACTTAGCAAACGTCACTCACCCCAGAGCCGGCCGGAGCGCACCCCGATCCCAGAGCCGGCAGGTGACCGGGCAGGTGACCGAGGGGAGCTTGCGGGCGCCCGGTCTGCTCCCGGCAAGGGGCAAGGCCACCTGCCCGCGCGCCGCCGCGAGTGTCTGGAATGCGGAAACGGGAACCTGCCGCGCCGGCTCCCATCAGCGACTCTCCCAGCAGCCGCAAGCACACCGCGGAGTTCCCCGCGCCCGCCTGCCCGCCGCGAAGCGAACCAGCGCGCTCTCAAGGAGGGCGGCTTGGCCCACAGTCCCTGGGCGGAGGGAGCGGGGAGAGATCCGGAGAAGGACTCCTTACTCACCAGACACGTGGTTTGAGGAGCCTGAATGGGCTGCAGAGAAAGCTCAAAGGTAACAAAGACCCGCTCGGAGCGGGCCACCTGTTCCCTGGGGCGAGCCAGGGCTGGATCCGTGCCCACCGCCTCCCCTGGCCCCCGGCTGGCGCCTGCCGGCTCCATTCACAAACTCACCATCCAAAGGTGGGCTCCTTTCCCTGGGCGGACTCTCCGTCCCCGCCCGCTGGCTCCCTCGCTCACAGAGGCAACGCAGCTTAATGATTAAGCACCGCTGCCGGGCCCCTCCGGCCAGCTTTGCAAGCACAGCCTCATGGCTGTGCCTAATAACAACAACGGCCAGAAAACGGAAGGGTTCACCCTGCACCAGGCACCCCTGTAAGCACTCGGCGGGAGTTCTCTTCCCCAGCCTTCACAGCTACCCTCTTAGTGTGTATTATTATCATTCCTATTTCACAAATGAGAAAATTCAGGAACAGAAGTCACAGGCTGGAGGCCACACTGCAAGGAAGTGGTCTGGAGGGGAGGTAACCCAGAAGAGCGAGGCTCTGGGTTTCCAGTTTTAACCACTGCACCAGATCTCCTTGCAAGATGAGAGAGGTCCCCCACTGGGCCCTGGCTGCTGCATCTGTAAATGGGGTGAATGGGAGAGTTAGGTCAATAGAGTGAGCACTTGGCCTAACCCACAAAAAATGCTCAACAGTTATCGGCTGTAGTTACGACATGCTGCCCTCAATCAGATTCAGCCTCAACCGTGAAAATAGGGGGTGATCATGGTCATGGTGTTTAAATCCTGGGCAGCTGAGTGGGGAAAAAAAGAATAAAGATTCTTACTGCCCTTCTCATTCACACACACAAAAAATACCGAGGACCCTTGAACATGGGTTTGAACGGGGCAGGTCCACTTGCATAGCTCTTACAGTACAGCAGTGTAAACGTACTTTCTCTTCTTTTTGATTTTCTCAATAGCATTTTCTTTTCTCCAGCTTTATTCCAAAAATACAACATATAATACAACATACAAAATATGTGAATGTGATCAGTAAGGCTTCGGGTCAATAACAGGCTATTAGGAGTTAAGTTTGGGGGGTGTCAAAAGTTATACACAGATTTTTGACCATGAGGGGGTTGGTTCTCCTAACCCCTGAGTCATTCAAGGGTCTACTGTCCAGCCTGTATTAAGTGCTCTCTGTGTTCTAAGCGCTGTACATACTTTCATGCACTGAATCCACCCGACAACCTAGAAGCCAGAATCACTACCAGCTTCAGGTTAGCTCTACAGCCCACACGTGTCTACACTGACCATAAGCACGAGCAACAGGCATCCACAGGAAATGGTCTGCAAAATGGTCACTTTCACAGACTATTGGAAGGAGAGGGCAGGCTTATTAAATGGTAACTTAATTATTCAATTAATAAGTCCCATTTGGGGGTGCCTGGGTGGCTCAGTGGGTTAAGCCTCTGCCTTCGATTCCAGTCATGATCTCAGGGTCCTGGGATTGAGCCCCGCATCACATTGGGCTCTCTGCTCAGCAGGGAGCCTGCTTCCCCCTCTCTCTCTGCCTTTCTCTCTGCCTACTTGTGATCTCTCTGTCAAATAAATAATAAAATCTTAAAAAAAAAAAAAAGTCCCATTTGTTGGGGCACCTGGGAGGCTCAGTCAGTTAAGTGTCTGCCTTCAGCTCAGGTCATGATCCTGGAGTCCCAGGATTCAGCCCCAAGCCCTGGCTCAGTGGGAGTCTGTGTCTCCCTCTGCCCCTCCTCCCCCTGCTCATTCTCCCTCTCTCGAATAAATCAAATCTTAAAAAAAAAAAAAAAGTCCCATTTGTTAATAGCAGTTAATCATACTTGTGAGCACTTATCATGTGCCAGCGACTGGGGTAAGCACTTAACCAGTCTCTTCTCCTTTTATCCATTCAGCCACCTTATAAGCCAGTTCTCAGAAAGGGAAACTGAGCCTCTACAAGAAGCCCCTCGAACAGCAACTGGTCAAGGAGAAAGGAGAGCCAAGTGTTTCTGAGCAGAGCAAATGCTCTCCAACACCTCACACTGCCCCCAGACTGTTGAGTCACTATTCAGCTTGCATTTGCCTGGATTTTCAGTTAAAACACTGCATTTCTCGGGTGCTTGGGTGGCTCAGTTGGTTAAGCATCTGCCTTGGGCTCAGGTCATGATCCAAGGTCCTAGCATGGAGTCCCAAGTCAGGCCCCCTGCTCAGCGGGGAGCCTGCTTCCCCCTCTGCCGCACCCCCCACCTCTCCCATGCACTCCATGCACGTGCATGCTCTCTCTCTTGCAAAAGTGGATGAATAAGATCTTTAAAAAATATATACTAGATTTCTCAACAAGACCAGCATCTCCTATGGTACTGAGACTAGGTACACCTTCTCGAAGGTGGACATGAGTAGAGAACAAAAGCAATGTCCTGATTCAGGTAATTATAAAACAAAGTGTGTAAGTACAATGACATGAAAATATATAAGTATGATGTTTCCACTTTGTTTTACTAACTTCTGCAGCAGATCCAGTCATTTGCTTACCAATTCCAAACCCCTCTCCAAGTTCTTTCCTAAACATTACTCCAATTTTATTCCTATTGCCACTCTCCTCCCAACAGTCATGTGCTTCATGGAAAGATGGTTCCAGCCTCCAGCCCTGAGAGTAAATCCTGATGGGCTCTTGCCTGTGATTTGCCCAGGCCTGGTCACGTGTCACAATGCTGGCCAATGAGATATGAGGGGAATCTGAGAGGCGGGGTGTCTAGGAAAGGTCTCCTCACTTGTTAGAGCTAAATGCTCAGTAACAGATGCCCTCTTTCTGTTGCTAGATATAGCCTTGTCAGGTGTGACAACAGGAGCTGTGGCAGGGAGTCTGAGGACATGGGAGACAAACCAAGGATGGCAGAGTGGCACAACATAGAGGGCTTGCTTACAGGTATTGTGGAAGTGCTTAATTAGTCAATTCTGGTGCTGCCAATCTATGGGCTTGTTTTGTGAGATCATAAATCTGACCAGACCACTATCATCTGGGTTTCCTATTCCAGTAGGTCAGTGGTTCCCAAAATGTGCTCTCAGGCCCAGGAGCACTAGTAGCACCTGGGTACTTGACAAAAATCCAGATTCTTGGGTGCTTGGGTAACAGGCGGCTAAGCGTCTGCCTTTGGCTCTAGTTGTGATCTCACCATCCTGGGATCCAGCCCCATATCAGACTCCTTGCTCAGCAGGGGGTCTGCCTGTCCCTCTCCCTCGTCCCTCTCCCCTCCCATGCTTGCTGTCTCTCTCTCTCTCAAATAAATAATATATATATTTTTTAAATGCAGATTCTCGGGGCACCTGGGTGGCTCAGTTGGTTAAGCAACTGCCTTCAGCTCAGGTCATGATCCTGGAGTCATGGGATCAAGTCCCGCATCCGGCTCCCTGCTCCACGGGGAGTCTGCTTCTCCCTCTGACCTTCTCCCCTCTCATGTTCTCCCTCTCTCTCAAATAAATAAGTCTTTAAAAAACAATGCAGATTCTCAAGCCAGACCTACTGAATCAGAAACTCTGGGTGGGGGTCTGGCAATCCATATTTCAACAAGCACTCCCGGGGATTCTGATGTCTGCTCAGGTCTGAGGGCGGCAAACCACTGCAGAAACACACAGTGAGTTCAGAGTGAGGTCTCTGGAGTCATACACCTGGGTCCAAATCTTGTCACTACCATTTTCTAGCTGTGTGACATTGGGCAAGTTATTTAAACTTAAATGTCCCATCTGCAAAAAGGGGACTAATAAGAGTACTTATCTTACAGGCTTGTTGGGAGGCTTGGGATGAGTCACTTCGTGGGAAGTGCCTAGCACAGTGCCTGGTGGAGAGTCAATGTTACATAAATTACCTATTTGCTGCTGCTGTGGCTGTTGCTACTACCATTGTTTGCAACCAAAGGCAGACCAACCGAGACACAACTTCCTGAGTACCTCCAAAGCTGGACCCAAAACTCCTTTACCTTTATTTTACACCCCGAACCCAGAACCCAGCCCAGTGCCCTGGGTTTCTAGAAACATGAGACTGTCTGGTCAGTGCAGGGGTGTGGCACATAGGAGGGGGTACAGGCCTTTCTCCATCACTCCTCGGACCTCCTCCCATAGCCTGAGCTTCTGCAGTCCAGCAGATACCCCACGGATACCCCAGGCTGGGCGCTCTACCAGCTGCTCTGCCCAGTTACTGATCCAGAATGCCCAGAAGTTCTGCCCGGCCCCGGAGGGCTCCCCCACCATGTGAGTCATGCCAAACATCTGGCAACAGTCCAGGGGTGCCCTTCCCTCTGGGAGTGCTCTGTGATTTCAAAACTGGTGGCACCAACATGCAGAAAGCCAAAGAATGACTAATGCCACCCCCAGGTAAGGTCCCAGCAGGAAGAGACAGCCTCTTGTCAGGCTTAATAGCAAGACTGGGTATGGGGCTCTGGAGTTCTGTACTCACTGCTGTCGTCACTGACATAGTTGGGCCCGTCACTGACAGAGCAGCGTGGGATGCAGAAAAGGGGAGGAGTACTACTGACTCTGACCTCTGACTACTAACCCCTACGCCAAGAAAGCACTGGTCGATTTCTCAGGCTCTGGAAAGGAAGCTATTATGCTGGACCTCATAAAACTGCCAATATTCAAACAGTCTGGGCCCTGCAAAAGGTGATTTCATAAGGTTCAACCTAATACAAGCCAGGAAACTCACTCAATGCAGGGTCAAGAAGTTGGCTGCCAGCAACAAACTAGGATGGTGGTGGCCTCAGCAGAAGGGAGGTAAGTACCTTATTTTTGTTCTTTTGGTTCCAGGCATATGTGGGCACTTTTTGAAATTTAATGAAATCAATCAGCCCTGTAATACCTTCCCATCTCAAAAAAAAAGACAAACTTGTACTGGATTCTAAGAGATCATCAAGCCTGTCACTTCTCTGCCCTCATCCCCTGCTCTGGCCACATGGGCCTCATTAGGAGCTCCTCAATCTCACCAGGCCCATGTCTCAGGGCCTTTGCACTGGCTGCTCCCTCTGCCTAGACACCCCCACTGCTCACTGCCTCACCTCCTACAGGCCTGTATTCGTGTCACCTCCCAGAAAGGCCATCTCTGGCCACCCTGTCTAAAACTTCAACACCTTCCCCCCTAATACTTCCTATCCCTTTTCCCTGTTTAATTTCTTCAGCTTAGTGCTTATGACCACCTGACGCAGCATGCATCTTCCTGAATTCTCATTTACTCTCTGAATACCCCCCTTGAATGAGAGCCCCAGGAAGGGAGAAGCTTTTCTGTCGTGCTCACTGCTGTCTCCCTCGTTCCTAGAAAACTGCTCGGCTCCGTGAATACCCACCAAATACCTATGTTGAAAAATCAGACTATTTGGGGTTTGCCACTCTCGGACCCCTACATGTGCAAGTCTACATCGGCAACAGGGAAAATCAAACTAAGCTAGTGACAGTGCCTCCTCACGTTTTCTCCACACCAGACTCGCCTCAAAGCCTTTGAAAGGAGAAGACAGGACAGAATTGAAGAGGATGCTGGGGGCAGAAGGCTGAGGAAGCTGGAGGGCTTCGGGAGGAGTTCTGCCTTCCTGCCCACACACCGAGAGTGTGGTGTACAGAAACCGGGCTCTGGGGAAAGGAACGAACAGGACACGGAACAAATGCCAGCCTCTGGCAGGATCGGACCAGAGCTCCTGTCCCCGTCACCTATGTCTACCGACCTGGCAGGCAAACGATAAGCAGAGATCCACTCCCACCGAATGAGGGCGTCCTCTTTTCCTGCCATTTCCACATAAGGATTTCTGCCACATGTGGATGCGGGAGTCCCCCCCAAAAAACCAATGCAACAGGAGCCTCTGCATATGTGGGGGAGGGTGCATGTATGGTAAAGGCGTTCTAACTGCTGGCTGGCTGAGGAGTACTATCAGGTCTGAGGCACTGTCTGTCACAGCTGCATCTTGCCCCTTCTGCTGTCAAAAGTCAGAACTGAAAGGGGGCACCTTCCCTGCCTCCTGCTGCCACGCTAGAGGCAAACCAAATGCTGGCTTCTGGTTCTCTGTGGGGCCTTAACAAAGACCCATCAAAGGAAGGCTCTGTGCCTGTCTGCCCTGAGGGAAGGATTGGGGGAGGATCTGAGGCCTCCTGTTGAAACACGTCTTTGGAAAAAATGTGGGAGGGGCCCCCGCAGTCAGGTACTGGAAGGAAACAGATCTCAGGAACTGGGAGCTCTGTAAACTGCCTCCCAGGGCCCTGAGTGGCCAGTACTCAGAGCAGCTGGGGACACATGTGGCCATTGGGACCTTCACTGGTGTCCTCACTGCTCCTGGACGATGCTTAACCAAAGGGGTTTTCAAAGGCCTTGGGCCAAGTATTGACTCCATATTGGAAACAGCAACAACAAGAAAGCCCCAAAACCCTGTTTTTATTATACAAGTGGACTGGGCAGAGGCAAGAAACTCTCCCGTACCTACACCTGAGCTCGAAATACACAAATTCCGAGTGAAATTTGTTGTCCTTGCTTCTAACTTTTCATGAAGAGATATCTCAAACACAGAAAGGTGAACGAAGAGTATAATAACCCCACGGGCGGTTTCAACAGTTACTTCATCTCTTCATTCTCCCAGATACACTGTCCCTTCGACTCCCGGCCTGTCCATTATATTTTAAAGCAAATATTATTTTGAGCCTTACCAGTTCACATGTATTTCAGAATGTGGGTCTTAAAGATAAGAGCTTTTTTCTTAAGCAGAACCCCAGCAGCATTATCGTACCAAAAAAAAAAAAAAAAAAAAATCAGGATTCTTTCATAATACCAAATATCCAGTTAGTTCTTGTTAATTGAAAGAAAGGGGGAAGTGCAGGTTCCAGAATCACAGAGAAACTTCACGCCCAGAGTGGTACTCAAGCCTCCGGGTCCAAAGGTGCTGAGACCTGACACAAGGCTATCCCAGAACAGGAGGACAGAGACCACAAGTGGAGTGGAGAAGCTGAAGTAGTCAGTATGTTCCTGCTTGCCCACCCCATCCATCCACCTGTCCTGCCACAAGAGCCTGCAGAGTGAGTGAGTGTGGAGCCAGTGGCTTGGGTTTGAATCCTGGCTGGGACACTCGCAGCTTTAGGACCTGCACTCCTCAGGACCTGTTTCCCTATATAGGCAAGGGGAATAATACAGTACCTACCCCATGGAGGGTGATGAGGATTAATGAGAAATTACATGAAAGGCATGAACAGCAGTGTGTTTCACACAATGAGAACGCGGTGAATGCTGGCTAGTATCATTACTTCAGCCAACAGACACTTTATTGAGCATCTGTTGCATACCGGGCACTGTCTAGCAGTAGGAGAGGGGAGTGGTGAAGAGGTTAAAAACCTCATGAGTCACCACCTGGGACAGGGATGGGCACCAGGCCACCACCTGGGGACATGAGCAAACTGAGCAATCTCCAGTACCTGCCTTGTTTGGGTAGGAGACCCAGATTCATCCTGCTCCTGAGAGGGGGCACCCAGAACCAGGAGAGTCATTGGAAGTCTAGAACAATGACTCTCACAGATGAAAGAAGAAACCACTGTGGTGTCCCCTCACGCCATCCCTTCACCCAGCAATATCTCTGGTTTTGTTTTGTTTTTTTTTAAGGTTTTTATTATTTATTTATTTGACAGAGAGAGACACAGCGAGAGAGAATACAAGCAGGGGGAGTGGGAGAGGGAGAAGCAGGCTTCCCGCTGAGCAGGGAGCCCGATGCGGGGCTCAATCCCAGGACCCTGGGACTATGACCTGAGCTGAAGGCAGACGCTCAATGACTGAGCCATCCACGCGCCCCAGCAATACCTCTGGATCAGAGCAAAGGGGAGATTCACCTGCTGGGTAAGTGCTGCTATCGCTGGGCTCCCCGGAAGGTGCCACAAAGCTCTCACAGAGGGCCACAGCCTCAAGGGACAGTCAGTAGCGGAAAGAGAAAAGAGGCTTCATGCCCAAAGAAGCAGTTTAAAATGAGCTTTCAATAGGCTGGGCCCTTTCCTTGCCTCCGTCACTGTCCCTGCCCACCTTCCTCCTTAGTCCCCAAAGTCCCCTCTCTTTCCTAGGAGATAAGACCTGTTTCCACCAAACCTAGAACCCAAAGTTAGGAGTCTAAGCGTCAGTCACTCATCTCTACACCAGCACCCCAGCACCGCTGTGGCCTCGAGGATCGATCCTGACAAATTCCGGGAATTCATTTTGTGTGATGCGTCTTTCCTATGGTTTTTATTGCTCAAAACTCAGAGCCACCCCCCTCAAACACTAAGACAGCAGAGACGACAGAGATTTAAGAGACCGGTCTCTGGACCGGAGTTCAAATTCTGCCTCCATCACTTACGAACCCTGAGCAAGTGGCCTCTCGTTGCCAGACCGCTGCTTCCTCAGGTGTACAACAGGGATAATCATGATCCCTGCCGGCACGCACGGCACGCACGGCACGCACGGCACGCACGGCACGTACGAAGCACAGTGCCAGGCCTATAAGCCACCCACGACGGACGACAGCCGGGTTGTTAGCTATACCTGCCTACGGTGAATATGCTTTTCAGCCCTCACCCATCTTTATTCACCAAGCTACAACAGGGACGGCATCTCTGATCACCATGAACTACCACCCTTGATTTCCGTCTGAGTCTGGGGCCCTATGTCCACACTGTCCAACACGTGTGGCTACTGAGCCCTTGAAATGTGGCTGGCACAAATGGAGACGGGCTGACAGTGTAAAACACACACTGTATTTTGAAGACCTCACGTGGAAAAAAAAAGAGTAAAACGTCTCAATAACTCTTACGCTGATTACATGCAAAATGATAATATTTTAGATGAAATAAAATACATTATTAAAATTCATTTCCTGCATTTCATTTCACTCTTGTAAATGTGGCCGTTATAAAATATTAAGTTCTGTATATGGCCCACATTGGTGGTTCACGTTGTACTTCTAGCGGGCAATATTACTGCAGACCCCTGAGAGCTAGTGTCTTCTTATTTGACTTCAGATTGTCAGCGTCTGGCATGGTGCCTAGCACGAAAGCTAGAGAGGAAAAAAAATGTTTCCTAGATGGCGGGATGAAAGATGCTCTCCACACTTTTGGTGTTAAAAGCACCCACCACTGTCTCCACGTCTAGTCAGGCCTGCCCTTCATTCGAACAACCCATAAGGCCCAAGCCATATCAAATCAAAATGGACACAGTTACAGTGGCAGAAGCAGGGTGCTGTGGTAGGTGGCTCTGTAGTTGCTGGAATGTATTTTGATACTATGACAGCCAAAAATGCTGGCCTGGTGCTCAGAAACATGCTTTTCCCTACCAGCCCAAGTCCCCTTTCCAAGCTCACCCAAATGGGACGCTCACCTTGTTCACTCTCCTTCACACCTCAAGCACGCTCACCCTTGTTTTATTTGAGGACAGGCTCTGCTAAAGGGCCTTCAATTCTGAAACAACCAAACATCCCAACAGAAACGGACCGCATCGTGTCTGTCAGTGGAAACAATGCCACCACCTCCCCAGACCACGCAAGCCACCACATGAATGATGTACTAAATATAGTCCACGGCGCTCTGCATGTCAGACAACTTGGAAAGGAAATGCTGCATCCACTCCGTAAACTTGCCTCAGCCCTGCAAAGAAGGCCTGGGAAGACCAGCACTTTGGTGTGTGGGCAGAGTCTGGAGTCTGGAATCGGCTCCTCATCTGTAAAGTGAGTCCCATATACTTAGCTACTTCACGGGAGTCTTGTGAGGATAAGTGTGAAATGCTTAGAAGAGCAACTAGTAGAGAGGAAGCATTAAGAAATATTATATGCTATTACCATAATTAGCATTATTTTATAAAAATTCAAGGAGCATGAACTTGAAAAATGGGATTTCGCCTTTCTCCAAACACAATGATCCTGTTTTTGTAGCCAACTCACTCCCACCCCTGGGCCTTTGTATTTGCTGTTCCTGGGGCCTAGAATGTTCTTCTGCCAGCTCTTGGCACAGCTGGTGCCTCTTGCTCATGCAGGCCTGCCCATACCATCCCGGTTAAAGTAACCACCCCTTCCCCACCCCACCAGCCTGCCCTATCAACCACTCTCTAGCCCCTCACCCTGTTAATTCCTCTATGATACTTTGAGCATCAAAAATTACCTTGTTTATTGCACACCTCCTCAGCTAGAATGTAAACCCTAGGACAGTGAGGATCTTCTCTGTCTTGTTCAGTCCAAATGCTTTCAGTCACTATGCTCTACTGCATATGTACCAGAACGCTTACTGGACGTATCTTTGCAAAGGTGAAAGAAATCCTAGAAACAACTTAAATGCCCAGCAACAGGGGAATGTGGTATAAAGCATGTTCTCCTCATACTGAAGAATGTGCATCTAGCTGTTAAAAAGAATGAGCCAGGGGCACCTCACTGGCTCAGTCGGTGGAGTATGCAACCCTTGATCTCAGAGTTGTAAGTTTGAGCCCCATGATGGATATAGAGATTACTTAAAAATAAAGTCTTGAAAAAAAAAAAAGAAGAAGAAGAAGAAGTAAGATCTGTATGCAATCACTTGAAGGGATATGCCCTATTGTTAACTGAAAAAAATCAAGTTACACATATGTGTGGTTTGATCCTTACTCCTCCTTTATGGGGGAGCAGTGAGGGAGAAGGAAGAAAACAACCAATAGATGACTATATACATCCTTACAAGCACAGAAAAAGGCAAGGGAGAGCATCTACCGAACTTGCCAAGGGCAGAAAGCACATCCATTCTGATCACTACCATTTTCTCCAATCCTGACTGCAGATACTTAATAAATACTCCTTGCCTGAGTAAATGGTTACCTTCGGGGGAGGGGATTTTAAGAGTGGAGGGAAGCACCTACTACTTTCTTTATTCATCTCTGCGTTGTTTGACATGTTACAACAAGCGCGTATATCTTTGCATAACCCTTTTATTTTTTTTTTAAGATTTTATTTATTTGTCAGAGAGAGAGCGAGAGAGCGAGCACAGGCATACACAGAGGGAGAAGCAGCTCCCTGCCGAGCAAGGAGCTCGATGTGGGACTCAATCCCAGGACGCTGGGATCATGACCTGAGCCGAAGGCAGCCGCTTAACCAACTGAGCCACCCAGGTGTCCCTGCATAACCCTTTTAAAGCCAAATTCAACCCATTCTCACACACGTGAATCAAGTCTCTGACCAGAGCAGTCCTAACCAACAGCTGCATCAGTCTCAAAGAAAGCAGAGATACACGAACTGGTCCAGTAGCCTCTCGTTTTAAAAGCTAAAAACACTGTCTTCTAAAAACATAAATACATTTAACTTAGATCCTGCTAGTTAAACACATGACAAGGTTAAGCTGTTACCATAACCTGTGTCATTTTTCAAACCTAAATTTGAAATCTACCAGTGAAATATGTTGTACAGAAAAAAAAAAAGGCGCCAATTACTGCACATTCTAAATTCCATTTTTGATTTACCACCTGACAACTGCAACGTCTGAAAAACAGGCTCACATTTAACTCTTAGACCATTCCACACAGACTGCTAAAAACCCATGTGCTGTTGTCACTAACAACTAAGACCAAGATTTCTTTAAAAGTCACTGCTTTGTTTCCTCAGATCAAAAAAAAGCACTTAGGTAAATTTGGTGGCCATCACAAATGTGACTGGGATCATGGGTTCCCATTACCAAATGAAATCACAATGACAGGTTTCTGCCAACAGACTTAAACCTACACAGGGATATAATAAATTCCCTTCCCAGCCTCTTCCCCAGCATGCGCGCTGCCTCCCAAATGTCCAGGATGGCTGCCTTCCCATACAGGATATTCTAACTCACTGACACACTATAACTTTTGAGAAAGAAATGAATGACTCGCCCACACTGGTAAAAATGGGCCCCCTCAGAAACCAGGCCTTTACGCCACACATGTGGCCACTGTGGTCAGGCCAAGTTGATATTGTCTTCTCTGATCCTTAATAATGTTTTACAGGCATTAATCTTTGGTGATCTAAAAGAAACAACTCAACCTTGTCAGAAAAGGCCATCTCCAGTGGCCAAGGTGGACTTTTGGTGCCCACGAGATGGGAGACCATGATGCGCCAATGAAATGGTGTTTCTCTGAAATGGCAGCTCCATCCTTCTTGCCAGTCAGCTGGACCTGGGAAGGCTAGGGGAGAAGTGCAAGTCCCAAGCGTCTGGCTCAGGCAACTGGGTCACAGTTTGCCCATTTGCCCAGATGGTGACTCCTGGGTCTGGAAGGAGAAGTTTAGGTTGAACATGTTGAGTTCATGGTGCCCAAGGGACAGTCACCAGGGGACATCAAGGAAGCACAGGCTCTACATCTGAAGCTGGAGCTCAGGGGGTTAATACGGCTTTGAGACAAGGTCAAGTGCTTGTATCCCTGGGGTAGTACATAAAACACTGGGGTGAATGTGCAGGCTTGGGGGGAGGAGTGTGGGAGAGGTAAGCAGAGGGCTGCTGACAGTGGACCAGTGCCATCTCTTCTCAGGCTCTTATACAGTGCCTGTTTCAAAATTTAATCTTTGGTGAATAAAAATTGGGGGGAGGGACTAACTTCATCCCTGCTCTGTACTGCATATAAACAGAAGCAGCAAAAGCCTATTAAGAGAAACAAGCTATGTTTATTAAGTGCTTACTATGCACCCTGCCCTGTGCTAAACGCTACACATGAATTATCTCCTGGAATCATCAAAACAGCCCTGGCACGAAATCCTGTGACTACCAGTTCACAGATGGGACACTGAGGCTGGGAGTGAATGTGTGGGGGAGCTCAGGGCTGTCATGTCACAGCCCACAGTTAGACAGTCTCTGGGCCAGATGGAGAACATTGAAGAAGAACAATTATAATACATAAGAGCTGCTACTTAGTAGGAGATGGCTCTAGACTAGGAATACCATCTCAGCAAATCCTTACAACCCACTGAGACGGATATTGTCATCCCATTTTACAAACAAGGAACCTACCTGAGGCTGCAGACCTAGACTAGAGCCAGAGCACCACCCTCAGAGGGTCTCAGGGTGGCAGGAAAAACGCTGAATAAATGGTACCATTTATTGAATGCTCACTATATGCCAACTGCTGCTCTAAGCACTTTACACACAATATTCTCGCTGCATCCTCAAAACTCCATGAGGTGGCTGCTATTGAAATCCCCATTTTACAGATAGGGAAACCAAGCCACAGAGAGGTGGAGCCAGTTTCCCAAGGTCACATGGCTGATAAATGGCACAGCTTAAATTTGAATCTGGGTCTCTGCCTCCCAAACCAAAGACCCTAAAATAATTTCGATTAACAGGAGCCACCCTCCACTGAGTACTAACTACGGACTCGGCCCTTTACATGCATACCCTCAACTAACCCAATGCTGTAGATGTTAACACCTGCACCCAATTTCGTGGGAGCCAACAATAGCGCAAACATGTAGTAAGTGCCTTCCATGTGCCAAACGCCTTATTCGCCATATCTCAACATCTCAACAGAATCCCCAGCAAAAGACACTCTTCTTCCCGTTTTACCGAAGGAGAAACTGAGGTTCGGTGCGGTTTCCCTAGATCGCAAATCCCGAGTGGCAGAGGCAGGACGCGAACCCACCGCTACCCGACTCTCACTCCATGATCTTGCATACATTGCTGGGTAGCACGTCTCGAAAGTTGAGCCATGCGGGCACAGGTCTGGCCAGGTTCGGTGGGCGCGAGTCCCGGCGCCGCCGCCCCCCACAACCGGTGCCCACACCCGGCCGTCCGCCGGGTCTCCAGCCCGCGCTGACCCTCGGGGTCCGAGTGGACACCGATTCCCCGCCACCCTTGCGTGAGGCCGCCTCTGCACCCGAACCCACATACCTGGGCGTATCGGCTGCCCGCCCCGCGGGCCCCACGACCGCGGCGTCCGGCTCCGCGCCGTTCGCTGGAGACACCGCCAGCTCGGGTGGCCCGAGTGACTTCCAGGCTGCCCACTTCCAAGCCGCTTCGCGCGAAGCCTTCTGGGAACTGTAGTTTCGCCCTAGGCGGCCGCAAACTGGGGAGAAGGGGTAGGGGGGCGCCTGGCGCGCAGGTATTGCCGGGACCAGTAGGCGCAGCCCCGCGCCGCCTTCTGGGAATGGTAGTCCACCTGTCGCCTCCGTGCCGCTCCAGTCTCCAGAGCACTTCCGCAGCCCCGAGGGGCGTGAGGGATGGAGGCGTGTCTTCTGCAGACTCCAGCCCCTTGGCCGAGCTCGTCGCTCTGCGAGAGCGGCTTTTCCCTTTCTCCTAGCCCTGTCTGCCTCCACCCTTCCTCCGGCGGACTCACCCCCTCTCTCCGCCAGGCGCGAGGTACTTACCCCGAGGGCGCGAGCCTCGGGAGAGGCGGAGACAGCGGAGCTGTGGGCTAGACCCCCAGTGGAGGGGAGCGGCAGTGGAGGCCGTCTTTGCGCGCTCGCGCACGCGCGCTCGCCGGCCAACACCGGCCTAAATGCCGCGGGCCCCCGCGGGGGAGACTTTTTTTCCCTTTCGAGCGCGCGCTGAGCTTCTTCCTACCGGGCGCGCGAGGGTGCGCACGCGCGCTCACTCCCTTCGCCTCCGTCTGTCTACTGGGCGCGGGGTTGGAGGGTAACCGCTCCGTCAGCGGAGTCTTCCCGCAGCATCCCCAAGGTCGCTACCCAGGCGCTCCTTCTAGGTCTACTCCTTCACATAGGAGCTCCCGGGTATCTCCACACACGCTGTACCCGTCCCTTGTCGGGAGTCCTGTCGTCGCAGGTAATAGGCATGGATGGCTCCAGCCTTGAACAGGCGGTCACGCCCTCCTTCCTACCACGCCGAGGGCCGGGAAGCCCGAGCGTGTAGGGACTCGGGTGTGGTGGCCTCTCGCCGACCGAGGCTGCTCCAGAGCTCTTTCCTCCATGGGAGCCTCAGGACCACCATCCAGAGGGCTGCCCTGGAGGCCCTGTGAGCCACCTTTCAGTCGTTGATCACACATTCGGAGGGTGTCTGGTACTTGTTGAGTACCTACTGCCTGGGAATTTTGTTCAAATTTAGTTCACCTGCAGAAATAATCAAGAATCCGACCCTTTAAAAAAAAAAAATGGATGTTACCACTTCAACTTCATAGGGGTTACGGAGGGGATTGCTGAAGCGCAAGGTCCTCGAGCAAGAAAACCCAGTCAATAACATCGTTTCCTCCAAGAAGATGATCAGTAAGATTTGAAACTGGGAAGCATATATTCTTCCTGGGAGAGGGCAGAGGGTCATTCATTTGCTCCTTCATTCAACAGAACTGTATTAAGCACGTACTTCATGCCAGGTTGGGTGATTGTGGGACAGTGGGAAGTCAAGACCGGGTTCCTACCCTGAGAGAGCTAAGTCCAATGGGAGTATCAGACCATCACCAAAGAGAGACAATCTAAAGCAAGACTATCCAACAGAATTATAATGCAACCACGTATGCCATTTTAATTATTACATTAAAAAATTAAAGGAATGGGTGAAATTAATTTTAATATTTAACCCACTATATCCAAAATAAGTTATGCTTAATGAGAAAACATTTACATGGCTCCAATTTTAAAATTTCATTTAACTAAAATAAAATTAAAACTCTGAGGCATAAACAAAGATACTCATTTGTGGCATGGGTTGTTTGGCAAAAGGTTGGAAACTGCCCAATGTCCATTAATAGAAGGTTGGATAAATAAATGATCAATACCATGCCGCTGGCAACTGCTGAAAAATGAGACCGAGCTATATGTATTAATATGAGTACATCTCTAAGATATATTAGGTGAGAAAGAGGTGCAGAACAGTGTGTATGTAGTGCACCACTATTTGTAAGGGTTATCTTTCACATACACACTTGGGTATGTACAGAACAGCTGTGGAAAGATACAACCACCATTACCTTTGTGAAGGGGAAACAAAGATAGGTTATCACGTGTGAAAAGGTGACTTTTTCATTCTATGCTCCTTAGTATCTTTTGATTATTTTTTAACCATGTCCTTTTTTTAAAAAAGATTTTTATTTTATTTATTTGACAGAGAGATCACAAGTAGGCAGAGAGGCAGGCAGAGAGAGAGGAGGAAGCAGGCTCCCTGCTGAACAGAGAGCCCGATGTGGGGCTCAATCCCAAGACCCCGAGATCATGACCTGAGCAGAAGGCAGAGGCTTAACCCACTGAGCCACCCAGGCACCCCATACCATGTCCATTTTTAAAAGTTTAAATGGAGATGTTAGCTAAGTCATAGAATCATTATAAGAATTCAATGAAACAATGTATTTAAAATGCCTACTCCATTTCCAAGATTGCCTGTTGCATTATAGCCCCTCTGACTAATTAACTAGGCCCTTCTGATACTGGGGGTTGTCGCTTACTGTGAGAGCCACCTACGAGGCCATGGGATTCATGCAGTGCATTATCTTGACATGTGGAGCACACATCATCCTCCTTTTGGGTGGCCAAGTCTCCTTGCTATATATACACTCAACACTTTTTTCCTTTCCTTCTTAAAAGTGAATCAATAGCATAATTTAATTTGCTTTAAGCTTGGGAAGATTAAAAATTGCAGAGAAGTCCAAAGAATAAAAGAACCCAACACTCAGAATTTCTCATTGTAGTCAAATTTTATGACAACTCTTTGATGTCTGCCTTCCCTGCTGAACTGTAAGCTCTTTGGGGCAAGAGCTGTATGCCTTCACCTTCCTACAATAGCATATGGAGCCACTGAGTGACCCAAAAGGAGCCCAGGGGCCCCATACTGTCATGGAGTGCAGTGCACCCTAGAGGCAATTCTCTTTATTACAAAGACAGGACTTGGGAGTCTGGCCTTGCATCCCACCACCTTGGAGTGGACTGTGGCTAAGGAAAGGCTGTAGTGCGGTGCACAGTCACAGACCTGGTTTGCCTTCATAGTCAGTAGGGCATACCAAATCTTGGCCCCAAATATTAACTTCCCTAAATTGACTGCAGGGCCTGAATTCTCCCATTGGAGAGGTAACCCATGGGTTATCAAGATACTAAAAAGTCAAGACTATTGGGACAAAGGCATCTGGAGCTCACTCCAGATTTGCTTTTAAGGGCAGATAATGGGATTAAGGAATCAAAGGTGGGGGAACTTTAGGAGAGAGGTGGTAAATGGGGTAGAAGAGAGTGTTCAAAAAAACACACAGAGGCTTGGGTTTCGAAGGCCTTCTTTCCCACTAACCCCCAAGGACTGTGCCCACAAAGGGTCCTAACCACTTGCTTTTTGCAGGCTAGCCAAGAGAAGTTGGACCCAGAGGAGATGTTAGAAACAATGGAAAGTGATGGCGTGACTGCAAATTTGTTACAAATCACTACTCTCTCAGTAGCTCTGGGTCTCAAGGAGGAGCCATTGGGGTAAATATAAGCTGTGGGGCCTGGCCCACTGGGCCATCCACTGATGGGCAGGATCTGAAGCAGTTCACACTGGCTCCTGAAAAGTGGTCCAAAGGAGCAGCAAGTGTAGGCTTGTAGGGGAAGAGAATGTGAAAATGTAATGGCAGGAGGGCAGCATGCAGCCTTGGGCAGAGTACAGAGATGGAGGGGACATTAGCGTCTCTGACAGCCAGTTACCAATTCCCATTAGCTAGCCCATGGGTCGGAGACCTTCCTTGGCATCAGCTGGCAGCCTCTTCCTCCTCTGATATGGTAGAAGCAGTCTGACCTGTGGATCAGCTCTTAGTCTTGAATCTGTCCCATGTAGCCTTGAACACATCCCTTTCCCCCTCTGAATTTATGGTCCCCATAATGTATAATGGAGATAATACTATTTGCCTCTCAGGATTCTTTCGAAAAGGAATGAAGTGATTGATGTGAAAACTTTGGGTGGAGGGCCCTAACCCATTCTACCCATGAGACGATGATAGTTTTGCTTACTGCTTCCCCCAAATCCAGCCACCAAGTCTCTGTGGCAACACAGGGCCTAGGCCGAGCCATGCCAGAGCATGGGTTCTGTTGACCTCGCCTAAGGAGGCCATCTGGAACTCCAAGCACTCCAGGTAAGTGCTTCTCAGAGTTTAGTGTGCCTAAGATCAGCCAGAGAGATTGTAAACATCAGCTTTGGGGGCCCTACAGTCAGTTACCCGTTCAGTAAGTCTGGTGTGGGGCCCAGTAACTTGCATTCCCAGCAAGTTCCCAGGTGGTGCAGATGCTGCTAGCCTCGGGATCTCACTCTGGAAGGAGCTACTTCTCCAAACTCAAAGTGCATCAGTTTTCCTCCCTCTGGCAGGTACAGGATGGCCTCCATTGCCCTCTGCTGGCCAGACTATAAATTTAGCTGTCATGGAGAGAAACAAATGCTCAGGTCTGAGAACCAGACCAGCCTACAAACAGCTAATTGTTGCTTCAGAGTACCCTTAAAGAGGAATTCACAGGAATTATCTTATTTGATCTTTACAACAACACTGTGAAGTAGGCAAGGCTGGCATTTTTCTTTTACAAGTGAAGAAAACAAGCCTATCGTCAGACCAATAATGACAGACTCCTTGACAGAGGGGACTTGTTAAAAAGTAGGTTTCCCGGGGCGCCTGGGTGTCTCAGTGGGTTGAAGCCTCTGCCTTCAGCTCAGGTCATGATCCCAGGGTCCTGGGATCGAGCCCCACATCGGGCGCTCTGCTCAGCAGGGAGCCTGCTTCCCCCTCTCTCTCTCTCTCTGCCTGCCTCTCTGCCTACTGGTGATCTCTGTCTGTCGGATAAATAAATAAAATCTTTAAAAAAAAAAAAAAAGTAGGTTTCCCAATCCAAGGAGGAAAAGTAGAGGTTTGTCCTCATGAAGGCCAAGGAGAAGGGCATGGGGAAGACCCATGGCAGAGGCCTCATGTGTGAGAGAGCTTCTTGATTCCATAAACCTGGGAAGACCGGCAAAGCCAGAGGGCTGGATCCTTTGTCCAGCGATGCAAGTGGGGTTGGCTCTTAGTCCTGGGGGACTCCCTCATTCCAATTTCCTCTTCTAATAGTCAGACTTGAATGCCCATAGAGTCACCTAGGGAATTTGTTAGAAGTGAAGGTCCCTGGGTCCCACTGCCATGGTTCTGCTTCTGTTGGTCTACGATGGAACCTGGCGATCTGTATTTTATTTTTTTTTAAAGATTTTATTTATTTATTTGAGAGAGAGGCAGTGAGAGAGCATGAGCGAGGAGAAGGCCAGAGGGAGAAGCAGACTCCCCATGGAGCTGGGAGCCCGATGCGGGACTCGATCCCGGGTCTCCAGGATCATGACCCGAGCCGAAGGCAGTCGTCCAACCAACTGAGCCACCCAGGCGTCCCGGCAATCTGTATTTTAAGACACACTCTTTCCCTAGGAGTTCCAGAGCAGGAGATCGAAAGACTGCACGCTGGGAACTGCCAAGGCCTGGCAAAGTGCTCTCTTGACACATCACCAGCAACAAAGAAATGTTATTTGTCTGTGACGGAATTCCCTCCTAGCACCCCCTCCCTGCTTCCTTCACCCATAATATCCTAAGGGGTCATGACAGCCAATGTTAAGATTCAATCCTCAACTCTTTGATTCACCCTCCCCAAGCCTCAATTTCCTCATCTATAAAATGGGGTTATACATACCTTACTGGGCCTCAGTGAAGGTTAAATGAGAAGATGTGTCTTATGGATGGCTCCTGATGTTCAAGAAATATTCAATACACATGAATTCATGGATCTTGACTTCTAAGCCCTAGTTCCTCAAAAAGTAGTAACATCTAAGCTGGCATCGTTTGGATTCCCACAGGTATTTTAAGCAACGGTCCTGAGGAGGACCAGGGAATAATCAAGGTGATGTCTTCTACCAGACTCATTCCCCTATGGAAGGATTTTAAATACCTCCTAAATGACATCATACATAAAAGCAAGGTAATACATATGTAGGACATAAACGTGTTATTGGCCTCTATCTACCTTAATTGTTATGAGCACTTCAGAAGAGCATAGATTTTCTGGGGAAGCAGAAAGCAGACACAGTAGACCATAAAACAATTGTCCTCTTAGTAGGAAGTGGACCGTCCATTTCCAAATGAGCCTAGGGATCTCTCGCAAGTACATTTTGGTAGTGGAAGGGGAACACTATGGAGCATTGTCAGAGGAACCAAACCTTTGGGGAGAGAGATTTTTCTAAAACAGAAGGGATTAGGCAGCAGGCAGAACACTGGCCAAGCTCAGTTTTGCTCTGGTTGGCTCTGTGTGAACTACCAGGTAAATGTGTCACAGCACACGCTCTTATCGCTATGGGATAATACATATTGCGTATAATCTTCCTCTGTCAAGTTTAAAGGTAGGGTGTTAAAGTCTTAACTTTGTGCACTTTTAAGCCTTAAGAACTTAAAGTTGCACTGACTTTTGTCACACTCTGGTTACATTTCATGTAGGTCCCCAGTGGAGTACTTGCCTGGGTAATGTGTTAAATATGTCTTTTATGACATCTGTACCTTGTAGACAAAAGGAGTGTTAGCAAATGGGTAGGCTGGGAAGAACATCTATTTTTCCCTGTGCTCACACCATGAAATTTGTCCATTCGGGCCCTGTAGGGGTTTGGGTCTCTCTTGTGTTGCGTGTTGTGTGACCTGCTCGCGAACGGCAGGTGTCCTATGAGTGACAAGTCGTGCGTGTGTGGGTGTAACAGGCACGAGGCATGACCATGGGAAAGGCTTCAGTTGCGACTTATGTGAGAGTATATTTAGTGCATGTGTATCCTGGTCTGTCACTTCATGCCAGGCCTCTCCCCAGCAAACGTCAGAAGACCCAAAGAATGAAGTGGTCGTGCTGAGTGACCAGTCCCAGATACTGTTCAGAGAGTCTCGCCATCCTCAAAATATGCCGCTTATATGCTATTACTTCAGCGATGCCAACTTCTTCGCCTCCCTCTCTTGGGTGACAAGCACCAAAGAAATACAGGTAAAACTACCTCACCTTTCCCTCTCCTCCTTAGCTCACTCGACAGGGGCTGTGCCCACATAAGCTCTCATCCCAAACTGGCAAAGGGAGATCCACCTCTTGAAGGAAAATGACCGATGGGACACCTGGGTGGCTCAGCCATTAAGCGTCTGCCTTTGGCTCAGGTCATGATCCCAGGGTCCTGGGATCGAGCCCCGCATCAGGCTCTCTGATCAGCGGGAAGCCTGCTTCTCCCTCTCACACTTCTCCTGCTTGTGTTCCCTCTCTTGCTGTGTCTCTCTCTGTCAAATAAATAAATAAAACCTAAATAAATAAATAAATAAAATGACGGAGATCTAGGAATCCCCCCTCCTCCCTGACAGTCTCTCCTTGAATAGATTTTCTGATTTCCCTCAGGTAGGTCAAGGTTAGGGAAAGGGTCCCAGACATCCTGCTTCTACAGTATTTCTAGTTACCATAACCAGGGGAAGAGGGTAAAAACACTGTCCTCCTCAGCACAAGCATGGGGCAAAGGAGCCGCATATTCAGCCCCTTCCTCTCCTACTATCTTTCCTAGTCAGGGTCCATCTTACTCCCTTGTAGGCTGTCGTATGGATGAAGAGCAAAACTGACAACATGGTCGAGAAGAGAATATTCTCCATGACTGAACGACTGCCGCCCATCCAGTGCATGGTCCACACAGGTTCCTTTCACATCCTCGTGGCCTACTGTGGTGACCTGATCTTGCGGCTCTTCGGGGACCACTTCCGGTCGTTCAAATCCCTGGGCATAGTGCCCTGCCGCTTTAACATCAACTGCCTCTGCTATGACCCGGAAATGAAGATGCTTCTGTCAGGCATCCTGGGGGCAGTGGTCACCTGGATCATTGAGCGGAGTGGCAGGGGCCTCCAAATAGCCCACATGGTCCCCATGCCTGGGGATGAGCTCGTCCAGGACATCAGTCTGAACGGTCCCAATGGCTCCATCCTTGCGCTGTGTGAGACGGTGGTGAGGGTCCTTGAGCGCCAGGGCCAAGGCCAGCTAGGAGAGGTTCAGAGGTTCATGTCCACCACCAGCGGCTCCCCTATCACCTGCTGCTTCACCTGCTTGAACCAGGGCTTTCTCTATGCTGGAAATAAGAGTGGGGAAATCCAAGTATGGAGCATCGCCCGGGGAAACTCTCTCCACAGTTTCAAGGCCCACGTCTCGGCAGTGATCTGTATCCGCAGCCGCCCGGAGGCCCACACCCTGCTCACAGCCGGCAGGGAAGGCCTGATCAAGGAGTGGAACCTGACTCTGGGCAACCTGCTGCGGCGGCTGGAACTTGGCGAGGAGCTGTATGAACTCGAGTTTATTGACAACACTACTTTCTTCTGCCAAACCACCCACACCTTCTCCTTGCGCTGCCTGCCTTGCTTCTACAGCCTCTTCAACGTCTGCGGCTCTGCTCCCCAGCAGCTGCGTCGGGTCCGCTGCGGTGAGAACTGGTTCCGGATCCTGTGCACTACTGAGGATGGCTTATTGCGCTTTGTGTCCCCACTCACGGGGGATCTGCTCGTCCTCACCTGGCCCTTCTCGATCCTGGACCGGGCTGTGGATTGGGCCTATGACCCAGAAAAAGAGGAGCTCTTTGTAGCAACAGGCACCACAGAGGTGCTGGTGTTTGACACGACCCGCTGCCCTTGCCCAGCCAAGTATCTCTTGTGCACCTCCCCAGACTCTCGGGACTGGGTACAATGTCTGGCTTATGGGCATTTCCACCTGGGGCGGGGTCTACAAGGACTCATGTTCTCTGGACACCAGAGTGGGGTGATCAGAGTGCTTTCCCAGAACTACTGTGCCCGAATAGAGAAGTTCATGCACTTTGGAGCTATCCTGGCACTCTCTACACTGCCTGGAGGGCTTTTTGGTACCCGAGAAAACTCTTTGCTCTGTTCCTATGGAATGGATGACTACATACACCTATCAGAAACTGTGCTCGAGGGGAAGCGAGTGCATTTGAAGACGCTCGCCAGCATTCTCAGCAGCTGTCACCTAAAACACCTGATACTCTTACCCACCTCTGTGGGTGCCATCACGGAGACTAACTGTCTGCGTCTCTGGAAGTTCCATGATTTTCTGTCCTCTGAGTCACAAGAAGGCTCAATGTATATAGAGACACTGCCTCTGCACCAGTGTACCATCACATCCTTCGATGTCTGTCTGTCCTTGAGTCTTTTTGTCACAGGTGGTATTGATGGGTCTGTCCGGGTCTGGAACTTCCATGGCAGACTTGTAGCCATGCTGGATTCATCGCTGCACTTTGGCCCACTCTGCTTTGCAAACGATCGGGGTGACTTGCTTGTGACTTTTAACCAGAGTCTTTATCTGGTGTCCTGTCTCAAACTGCTTCACCCAAACCTGCTGGCTCGCCTTTCCTTTATGAGCATGACAGATGAAGTGCTAGAGGCCCCTAAGCCTTTTGCCCCAAGCTTCTTCTTCTCCTTTGAGACCATGTTTGTGCCCAAGTACATCTACCTTGGAAAAGGGAAACAGGAATTAGCAGGTCTAGAGAAACTTGTCAATAAGCGGGCCATTGCCTTTGATCATACGGTGCCACACGTCATAGAAGAAGATGAGCAAGGGAGCCCCGTGTTACTGTCTTCCTTCAAACGTGGTTTCTCGTATAAAGAGGAGACTGTTGGGATGGAGGTGAGCAAGCCTCCACATTATGTGGTTCCTCCCCAACTACAGTTGTCTACCTGGGATGGACTCAACCCTTACCAAATACTGCGATGCTACTTTGGTCATGGGCGGGAATGGCTCTTGGCTCCTGACTGCTACATCCCCAACTCTGTGATTCGTGCCCGTCTTTGGCCAGAGGGCAGCCCAATATACCTACAGTGCAACCTGCATTCACCTGTGTGGGAAACAGAATGGGACAAGTCCCAGCAATTCTTCTTCTGGCACAGTAGGGAAAAGTCTCTAAATGATGCAGGAGAATATTCATATGAAAAGGAGGATGACAACTTCATAGAAATGAGACTGACCAAGGATGTAACCTACAGTGTCCTTACAGATTCAGCAAACCGTAGTTGGCTGGGGAAAAAGATGAGTGAAATAGCTATTAATAGCCTGGTGGAGACAATCCTCAACATTATGATCCACGCTTCCCCACTGAAGTACCAATGCTGCATTGGTGCACTGGGACAAATCTTTGCCTCTTACGAGGTGTCTTCATCCCTGCGGTCTGAAACAGCCCGTCGCCTACTGGATGATACCGCCAATTCCAATCCGCTGATCCGAGAGCTAGCCTGGGAAGGGCTAAAGCGTCTAGGAATGATTACTCATCTTTTTGCCATGCCTCTGGCCCAAGGATTGATGGACAAGGACCAAAGAGTGAGGAGTAAGGCCCTGACCCTCATACCTGACACTGGAATCCACTGTAAGTCCTCACTCTTAAGCCTGATCCAGCACCGAGAGACCTTCCGGGAGATGCAGTAAGTTCTTTGCGCCTTCTGCAATTCTTGACTAGCCTCTAGTTTTCTTTGCCCTTTCCCTTCCTTCACTCTTCATACCTCTCCATTAACTCTTACTGTCCTCTTTCTCTTTCATTGTCTTTTTCCATTCCTAGACTGTCCTGACAATCCTGACTGCTCACTCCTGTCTCCACTTTTTCTCCTGTTCCTGTCTGTCCGCTAACTCCTGAGTTCCCCTGCTCATTCTTTTCTCCTACCTCTTCATTCCCCATAAAAACCACTCCATTCATTGCCACCTTGGCTTTCTAGACTTCTTCTTTTTTCTTGGCCATCATCTCAACATACACTGTCTCTCTTGGCCACTGTGCCAAGCCCCCTGCCTGTTCCACAGCAGTTTGCAGTTCCTTCCTTCTCATTCTCCCTGTTGTCCTTTCCCTGATTCATCCTGGTCTTTCCCCTCCTTTGACTTTTACAGGCAAGAAATGATTGGGGATGAATCCCTAGACCATCTGCTGGGGATGAGGGCCACAGATCTCCAAATGCTTCACACTCAAGTGGAGCAGCGATTAAATGATAACCTGACCTTGTCAGAGAGACAGGAAAAGCCTGCTTTTTCTTTAGAGGTCGAAAGGGTTTCCGAACATCTATCCCTTTCCAAGCAACCTGACGTAATTCCCGAGGAATCTAAAGCTCCCATCAAGTCCGGCAAAGGCAAAAAGGGGGGCAAAAAGCACGGTACGTATGGGGTAATCTGATTCATGCCTATGGTTCCCAAGGGGCAACACAGTTAGGGCTAACATGGGTCAAGAGATATCAATCAGGTAGGACCAGAGACAAGTAGACGCATCTTTTCACACAAACTTCCTAGGAAGAATCTACCCAAACTCAGGGAGACTCCAATGCTTATCTCCACAGGATTTTGAAGGGGGGGGAGCACCGGAATAAAGTAAGGAGAACTCTTTTTTTTTTCTTTAAAGGCCTCAGCTCCCTCTGTTGCTACTTCTTTTACAGCAATTCTTCTTACTCATACCATTAGTGGGAAAGAAGTGACTTAAGCCTTCCATGCCTTCCTTATCTCCATCTCCTGATCTTCCCTACAGCCCGAAAATTGTGGCGGGCCCTCAAGAAGATGAAAGAGGCTGGCAGAGAGCGAGGTCTCTTAGAGGGTGAAATTGACCAGAGGGAATCTGCACCAGTTTCGGTGGAGGAGACAGCCGCCCATCCTAGAATCTCTTCAGTCAGTGTGTTAAAGAGTTCAAAAGATGGTGAGCCACAACCTCCAGAGAAAGACACCTCAAAGGACCATTTTGCATTGACCCTGAAGACACTGAGGAAAATCCATGAGAGAAAAGGCAAGAAAAGAACAGCGCGGAAACCCAAAAAGAGGCACAAGAAGAAGACAAAAGAAGCCGAAGTTACAACTGAGGAAACTCTGGCTGCTGTAAAGGAAGAACCAGTTGTGAAGCAGCTGAAAGCCCAAGGGCGGGGTGCCGCTGGGGCACCTGGCCGCAGGACCATCCCTGAAGAGAGCTCATCATGGCGGGATGATCTATGTCGTCTTATGACCCTTAGAATATCTGGTTCCCAAACACACATGTCAGAAGCTTTAAACATGGAGCTAGTGGCCATGGCTCAGGAAGTGCTGGCAGATCGACAGCCCAGCTGGGAGCTTTTCCAGGAGATCTGCCCCTTGTTGGAGGAAAAAAGTGAGGTTCTGCTTGAGGACCTCAACTGGGATGTAGCCTGGCCAGAGGAGAAACTGATTTTTATTCATGAAGGGGCGATTAGAGATGACATAATAAGCAGAAGGGAGGATGAGATACCAGAGGTGCAAGAGCAAAAGGAAGCAGAGGACATGCCAGCTGTGCAGGAAACCCAGGTGATTCCCAAAAAAGTCAAGAAAAAGAAAGTTCTCTTTTTAGGACCAGGTGGTCTAACCAAGAGAAAACGTATATCGAAGAAAGAAGAGAAAAAATCCTTTAAGAAGCCCTTTAAGCAAGAGAGGAAAGAAGTTCAGCAGGAAATAGAAGTGGATGAAAAAGAGACAGTGAGCAAAAGAGAGAGGGATGTGAGTCCAGCAGTAGAGGAAGTGGCCAAAACAGAAGAGGAAGTAGTTAAGCAAGAAGAAAGCCCAGTTATGGCTGAGAGGAAGCTGTCTTGGCAGGAGTGGAAGAAGTCCTGGGATGAGTGGAAACAGGCCCAGGATGAGAAGATACCCTGGGATGAATGGAAGAAAGCTTGGGACAAGAGGCATCTGGAGGAAGAGGAGAAACAAATGAAAACAGATGAAAGGAAGCCACTCCCAGCTGAGGAAAAGCTGGATGTGGACAAGAAGAAGCTGAGATGGGATGAGTGGTTAGAGGTCTGGGAAAAGAGAGTGGACAGGTCCAGAGAGGAACACAAACCTGAGAAGGAATTGACCCCGAAGGGAGAAGAAGTGTCTCAGGAAGGGGGAGGTGAAGTGTCTCAAGAATGGGAAGAAGGAGAAGAGAAAGAAGAGCTGATGTCAAAAGAGCAGAGACAGATCCGAAAGGAATATGATCAGGCCTGGATTGAGAGGAAACGAGCCCAGGCTGAAAGGAAACGAGCCCAAGAAGAAAGGAAGCTGGCCCAAAAAGAAGAGAAGCTAGCACAGAAAGAGAGAAAACTGGCCCAGGAAGAGAGAAAACTAGCCAGGGAATATGGGAAACTGGCTCAGAGAGACAGGACAATGGTCCAGGCAGAGAGGAAGTTTGTCCACAATGAGGAAAAATTGGCCCAAAGAGAGGAGAAGTTAAGCCAAGAAGCAGAGAAACTGGCCCAGAAGAGGAAGAAACTGGCCAAGCAATTTGAAGAATTGGCTGGAGAAGAAGAGAAAATAGCAAAGAAAGGAGGGAAGCTGGCTGAGGTAAAAAAGATGCTGGCCCAGAAAACGGAAAAACTGACCCAGAAGGAGCAAGATCTGGCATTGCAAGAAAAAGAACTATCCCAGGAATTGAAGGAGCTGATGTGGGAAGAGGAGGAACTGGCTCAGAAAGAAGAGGAAATGAATCAGGACTTGAGCGATCTGGCTGAGGAAGAGGAGGAACTGGCTCAGGAAGACAGGACCCTGGCCTGGCAAGAGCAGAAACTGAGTAAGGAAGAGAAAGCGCTGGTCCTGGAAGAAGAACTGCTGATTCAGGAAGAGAAGAAACAGGCCCAGGACAAGGAGAAACTGCCTGAGGAAGAGGAAAGGCTTGCTGAGAAAAGGAAGAAATTGATGGAGAACAAGATAAAACTGGCCCAGGAAAAAGAAAAATTGGCCCAGGACAAGGAAAAACTCACAAACAGCAGGAATATACTATACTGGAGGGGGAAGTCTCTGGCTCAGGAGAGGGAGAATCTGCTCCAGAAGAAAGTGAGATTGGCTCAGAGGAAAGAGAATCTCCTCCAGATCACAGAAAACCTTGCCCAGAACAAAATTAAATTAGTCCAAGCAAAGGAGAAACCAGACGTGTACAAGAAGAAACTTGCTCAGGAAGAGGAGAAGCTTGTGGAAGAAAAGGAAAAACTTGCCCAGAGGAAGGAGAAGGTGGATGAGGCTGAGAAAAAACTGACCCAATTAGAAGAAAGTCTGGCTCAGAAGCAGCACAATCTAGCCCAGGACAAGATGGAATTAGCTATGGAAAAGAGAGGGGTCTTCCAAGAACTGAAAATGCTCAGAGAAGACTGGGATAGTGCTAAGGAAAAAAAGGCACTGGGCAAAGAAATGAAGAAACTGGCCCAGGAGAAGGTCAGGCTGGCTGAGGAAAGCCAAATTCTCTCCACGGGAGAGACTAAAGAAACCTTAGAACAGTTAAGAGTGACCAAGAATGAACTAGAACAAATCAAGAGGAAATTGTCACTAGAGGAGAAGATACTGAGGTATGAAGATAGGGTATTGGCCACAAAGCAAAGAGACATTGCCAAAGGAAAACTGGAATTTACCAGAGGAGGAAGAGTGTATGCCCAGGAAGAGAGGAAGCTGGCCAAAGTAGTAAGGAAGTTGAGTAAAGAAAAGGAAGGCATTTCCAAGGCACAATCAAAAGTGAGCAGCAAAGTCTTAAAGGCACTTCAAGATCTTACCAAAGAAGAAATGAAAGTGATCCAGGAAGAAATAGAGATGACAAAGATGAAGAGGAACTTCTTGGTTAAGGAAAGGAGATTGAGCAAGGAACAAAATAAACTTGATGCCAAACAGTGGGATTTTTCTGTGGAACAACCAGAAGTAACCAAAGATGAGAAGAAACTGGCTAAGAAGCAGAGAAAACTGGCCAAGGAAATGAAAAGAATGATAAAGAAAGAGAAAAAAATAACTGAGGAAGAAAGCAGATTGGCCAGACAACAGAGAGAAGTCATACAGGAAGAAGAGAAGGAAGAACTAACAAAGGATGAAGAGGTAATACCAGTGCTTGAACCAAGGTTGAAAAAGAGAAAAGAGCTAAAGACACTTGATAAACCAAAGGAAAAGCTTCCCAGTCAAGAAGAGAGTAGAAGGAGCCTATCCAGAGAAATAGAAAACTTACTGGATGAAGTAGAGCGAGAGAGTTTGTCTGAGGAAGAAGAGAAAGAAGAGGAGGAGGAGGAGGAAAAAGAGGAGGAGGAGGAAAAAGAGGAGGAGGAGGAGGAAGAGGAGGAGGAGGAAGAGAAGGAAAGGAAGATAGTGGAGGAGAAGGAGGTAGAGGTGGAAGAGAGGAAGGAGAAGGAGAAAGAGAAGGAAAAGAAGGAGAAGAAAAAGAAGAAGAAGGTGCAGGAGGGGGAAGAGAAGGAGGAGGAGAAAGGAGAGGAAGAGGAAGAGGAGGAGGAGGAAGGGGAGGAAGAGGAAGGGGAGGAGGAGGAAGAAAGCATGAGTGAAGAAGAGTCCGAAAGTCTGAGTGAGGAAGAGTCAGAAAGTCTGAGTGAGAAAGAAAAGGGGGAAAGCTCTTTGAAAAAAGACAAGAAAAAAGAGACCTTAAAAACAGGAAAATTATTTAAGTCACAAGCAGAAAGACAAAAGGACCAAAGGGAAAGAGAAATAATCCCTTCTATTGGAAAAAGAATCCCTGATATTAGAGACACTGCTATACAACTAAGAGTTCTGAAAGTCCCTTCCAAGAAAATAATAGCTCTGGACACGCAAGAGAAGATACCAGTGCCAGTGTCTACAAAACAAGTATCCCCGGAAGAAAAGGCCAGAGTACTTGAGGCATCCAGGATGCTTCCAGAGTCAAGGTTTATGGACAGACAAGGAGAACTGTTGAAGAAATATAAGCCCAAACCTCTACAAGTTTTGGATACAGTTTTGGAGTCTCCAGAACGAGACTTAAAGACTCCATATTTACCTGATATATTGAGGCAGACCATGGAAGCTCACAAACTCCAAGGCAAACCACTAGACCCCAAGTTGCAGTGGATTTTGCAGCAGCATCCAGTCCTGATGAGAAAGACTGGGGTACCTTTGCCCCAAATCTGGGCCAAGGAAGTAGGTGCTCAGGTAGGACTCTCAGATATAGACTGGATCCACCATGTCCTAGAACGGATGGAGGCAGGAGAACAGCTTTCTAGGGAGAGTTTCCACAGATTGTGCCAGCTTCTCAAAGACCTCACCACAAAGGGAAACTTAGATTGGCTCCATCTGGCCCAACTTAAAGCCATTGTGTACCGTCACAAGCAGATCCTGGAATCACGAAGCACACGTATCTCAAAACCCAGTAAGGAGTCCCTGGGTCCAAAGTACCTGAAAGTGATCCCACCTATAAAAGGAAAGGAAAGCTGGTTAAAACCTTTCGGTGGCCCCACACCAAAGTCCCCATTAGGTACCAAAGGGATCCCTACCCCAAAGGGTGTAAACTGGCATCTTCTAGAAGAGCCTTACAGGAGTGCCTGGGCAGGGCAGATATCCACTGCTCTTGAGGAGATGGAGGTGCCACACTTTCCTCCTGCCACGGGAGACACTGTCACAGGTGCCCAGGCCTCTGTGGAAAAACAAACCCTTGCCCTGATGTTTCAAAAAGACTTCTGGGCTTTTAAGGATAAAGGCAGGTTTCCCAGATTGCCCAAGCTGGAGAAGAAGGCCCAGGCCGTTGCTAAGAAGAAGGAAGAGGTTCCTATCTGGGAGACATTTGTGGCACTATACCACGTCTTGCAGATGTTGCAGCAACGATATGCAAAAGACAGCGCTGCTTGGATGGAACAATTCCATCAGCTTGTGGACCTGTACCAACTTAAGTCCCCCCGAATCCAGAAGCTGCTGCAGGAGCTGTTACTGAGAGATGAACCCCAATCCCAAGAGATCACCTACGAGGAGGCCCGAAAGGCCATGAAGCTGGTTCCCGGGGAGCGCTTGTTCTACCACCTGTTTTGTGGTGGCTCTCGAAACCCTAAAGGTCCTCTGGAGTTCCAGGAGGTGGTGCCCCTCCCAGGTCAGAATAATGTCTGTACCATCAATCATATGGGCATTGCTCAGTATGGGATCTTGGAACTTGCCTGGAAGAGCCTGCCCCAAGCAGATATTCATCTCACCAAGGAAATGCCCCACATCATTGCTCCCACCCCCTAATCTGGGACTGATGGGAGGTCAGGACTTTTCATTCCCACCTGGGGGAAGGCTTTGTCGCCCTAATCTAGACCCTTATCCCTAGGGCCCACACAGAGGTAGGGCCAGGCCAAAGCCCTTTCCCTAACTAGCTCCAGAAACCAGCTTCCGTATGTGGAATAAAGAGGAGGTTCCCGTTTGTAGCATCACTGTAATGTGTCCCTCTTCCTCAAACATTGCTTCCCCAGAAAGGTAGCCAGGGATACCAGATATATACTCCTGAGAGTGGGAAAACATCCCAAAAGCTAGTGGGTGCTCACCCTCTGGAGAACTTCAGGCAGAAGAGTCTTCTCTTGTCCTCTTCCTTACTTGCCTCCCCCTATACTTCCCTAAAGATTACAGGAAGGAAAGCACCTGGCACAAAAATGAATGAATATTTGGCATTAGTATAAGAGGCACTGATATAGTAGAAAGAAAATGGACTTTAGAATCAGAAGACCTGGCATAGTTCTTGGAGTTTCACAGTGGAGACAGACTTTTTCCCTGTTCATAGCTCTGCATGCTAATGACTGGAGTCCCAAACAGCAGGTGTGGTGGGTGTTGAGGGGACCCTGAGAGTATCTCATGAGTCCCTTCCCTCTATCAACAAAGAAGATAAGAGTTGAAGGGAAGGGGTAGTAAAGTGAAGGAAGTTGTCCTTGTCAGTAACTGTGTTCTTTCCGTGATCTCCACTCCCCACCATGGAAACTTCAGAGTTGCCTTTCTCCAGGTAAGCTGAGCCTTCCATCAGCTTCTATCAAGGAGCCCATCTTACCACTTGCCACCCTTCATCACGAAGTCTCCTTTGTTATTCTATTCCTTCTACCTGAGTTTGGTTTTGTGGGAGAAGCCAGGGATAGAGGGCAAGAGAACATTCTGAGAAGTTGGAGTCACCTCAGAGGCCAAGCAGTACAGACCCACATGGAGGGTACAAGAGCTATGGGCCAGGGACAGGAAGCCTCAAAAAGGAAGACTGACTCAACAGCCAGGTAAGGCAGCAAAAATAAGGATGGCCCAGCTGGCTCTCTCAGCTCTGATTTAAATCGTTTCTTTCTGGCCTCTCTTTGTCTATGTCAAAAAGGACTGTGTACAAATTACAAGTATCAGGCATGAAAGAGGCATGAACAAAGTATCAGGCATGAAAGAGGCATGAACAACAGTACAGACCCTACAGGCATCAAAAGGATAGGGATTACATACTATGGATAACTCTACGCCCATAATTTTGACAACATAGATGAAATGGACAAATTCCTTGAAACTCCCAGAAAGGAAATAGTAATACCTATTTTAAAAAAAGATTTTATTTATTTATTTGACAGAGAGAAAGAGATCACAAGTAGGAAGAGAGGCAGGCAGAAAGGGGGGAAGTATGCTCCCCGCCGAGCAGAGACCCTAACGCGGGGCTTGATCCCAGGACCCCAAGTTAATGACGCGAGCTGAAGGCAGAGGCTCAACCCACTGAGCCGCCCAGGCGCCCCTAGCAATACCTATTTAACTCATTTTGGAGGATATCAGTGGGTCCCCTGGTCAAAAATAAGACACTGTGACCAAAAACAAAACAAAACAAAAAAGCAGTCTAGCTTTTGTTGTCCTAGAGTCAGGAATTCTACGGATGACTCTTCAGGGAGCCTCAAAACCTTGGTACTGGCTGTGATACTCTAGATATTTTTCAATTTCAATGTTGTCCCCTGACTTAGGGTCCTTTGTAAATTATTTTGCTTCTGTTTTAGGAGACCGTCTATAGTTACATATTGCATTTCCTTGTCATGTCTCTTTAATGTCCTTTAATCTGGAACAATTTTACAGCCTTTATTTGCCTTTCATAACACTGACACAGTTTTACTGTGGCTAAATACACATAAAATTTATCATTTTAACCACTTTTTAAAAAATTTAATTTATTTGACAGACAGAGATCACAAGTAGGCAGAGAGGCAGGCAGAGAGAGAGGGGGAAGCAGGCATCCCACTGAGCAGAGAGACTGACGTGGGGCTCAATCCCAGGACCCTGAGATCATGACCTGAGCCGAAGGCAGAGTCTTAACCCTCTGAGCCACCCAGGCACCCCAAGAATTCTAAGCAGCCTCTGTACTCAGTGCAGAGCCTGACTCGGGACTCCATTCCACCACCTTGAGATTATAATCTGAGCTGAAATCAAGAATTAGCTGCTTAACTGATTGAGCCACTCAGACGTCCCTAGTTGAACATTTCTTGTTTGGGGTTTGTCTGGTGTTTCTTCATGAACAGATCAAAGTTATGCAATTTTTTTTAAAATTTATTTATTTGTCAGAGAGAGAGAGAGAGCGAGCGAGCACAGGCAGACAGAGTGGCAGGCAGAGGCAGAGGGAGAAGCAGGCTCCCTGCGGAGCAAGGAGCCCGATGTGGGACTCAATCCCAGGACGCTGGGATCATGACCTGAGCCGAAGGCAGCCGCTTAACCAACTGAGCCACCCAGGTGTCCCTATGCAATTTTTTTTAAGAAAGGAAGAGGGGAAGAGTGAGAGAGGCAGGCGGAGGTGCACAGAGAAGAGAGGGGAAGAGAGAATCTTAAGCAGGCTCTGAGCACAGCCCAATGAGGGGCTCAATCTCACAACCCGAGATCATGAGCTGAGCTGAAATCAACAGTTGGATGGTTAACCAACTGACCCACCCCAGGCACCCCCCCCAAGTTATGCATTCTTGAGAATACTGTATAGATGATGTTGTGTCCTCCCAGGGCATCATATATAGGGCATCCAGTGTCCATTTACCTCAGATTGGTCATGTTAACTTTGATCACTTGGTAAATGGTTATCCAATTTCTCCATTATATTTTACTGTTAATTCTCCTCCTTTACACTAATAAGTTGTATATGAGAAGGCACTCTTAAGGCAATCAAATATTTGGCTCATCAAAATTTCTCCTCAGGTTGAGCCTCCACTCATGATTCTTAGTTAATCCAATCAAAAGCACAATGGCTGGAAAATGATTTTCTGACTCTAGCATGCCCACCATATTTTCTAGACAGCCCTCAGCTTCTTATGTTCTTTGTGACATGCTCTCTTCATTTATTTATTGTTTTAGCACTTCATTACTTTCTGGTATAACAAGATATTCCAGGGTCATCTTATATCCACTCTTCTCCAGCTCTGGAATTAGCTATTGCTCTGGGGAGACCTGGCTCCTCTTAATGGGGAATGGTATTAGAAACTATTGTGAGTTGAATTATGTCCTGCCAGAAGGGTATATTACAGTCCTAACCTGCAGAATCTATGAGTGTGATATTCTTTGGCAAGAGTCTTTGCAGGTGTAATCAAGATGAGGTCCTACTGGATCAGAGTAGACCATAAATCCAATGACTGGTGTTCTTATAAGGAGGAGATTTGTTGACACACAGGCACACATGGAAGAAGCCCACATGATGACAGACAGAGGGTGGAGTGGCACAACTGCAAGCAAGGAACTCCAACAACTGTCAGCAACCACAAGAAGAGAGAGAGGCACAGAACAGTGTTCATTCCCAACCCTCTTTGGAGCTTTCCAGGTATAATCTGAAACTGGTCCCCATACATGGAGAGCCTGGAGAGAGAGAAGAAAGAGAGAAGACACTCCAGGTTGGTAGGTGGCAGTTTTAATAGGCAAAATGAACTTACATATGAGGCTTATCTTGGCAGCAGCAAGATGAATGGATCCCACCCACCAAATCTTAAAAGTTTATAAAGAGGCCCTAACTAAGTTCAGTCATGTATACCATGAAGTGTTTTCAGCACCACATCCTTATCTCTGTCCTTGGAGCAGCCTCTGGGAGCCTCTGGGAAAGGCAAGCAGAACCTCCATCCCAAGGGTAAAGGAGGGGGTCAGGAGCCTGCAAGTGCCTGGGTCCACTTCATGGGTCATCAGCTGTCTCATCTTTTTGATGATTTTCCCAAATAAACAGATTCTCCCTCAGAGCCTCCAGAAGGACCAAACCCTGCTGACCCTTTGATTTAGGACACCTGGCATCCTGAACTGTGAGAGTATTAATTTCTGTTGTTTTAAGCCACCTGGTTTGTGGTAATTTATTATGGCAGCCCTAGGAAACAAGATCTGGGTACTAAGTGTACCCATTGCTACTGGAGTGACTTTGCTTTATGGCCCCTTCAGCAGACACAGCTAGGAAATATGTGTATGTATAAATACACATATATACATACACATATACATGTACGCATGTGCACATAAACATGCTTATCTACATAAATATATATTTTTTTAAGATTTTATTTATTTGACAGAGAGATCACAAGTAGAGAGGCAGGCAGAGAGACAGAGGGGGAAGCAGGCTTCCCACTGAGCGGAGATCCCGATGTGGGGCTCGATCCCAGAACCCTGGGATCATGACCTGAGCCGAAGGCAGAGGCTTTAACCCACTGAGCCACCCAGGCTCCCAATATATTTTAGACGTCATGAGTTCACACTAGTACCTGCAATTTCAATCCATTTCCAGAGGGGTCATTGTTGTCTGTCCTTGTTTCCTATTAGTATGTCTCTTCTTCTACAGTTAGTACCCTGACTCCTAACACCATAAACACACTAATTTTTATTCAAGTCTATGGTGTACTTAAGATGGTTTCAGGGGTACTGGGTGGCACAGTTAAGTGTCCAACTCTTGGTTTTGGCCCAAGTTGTGATCTCAGGGTCACGAGATCAAGTCCCCCATCAGGCTTCCTATTCAGTGTGAAGTCTGTTGAGGCTCTCCATCTCCCTCTGTCCCTCCCACTCCTGCACTCTAAAATAAATAAATCTTAAAAAAATAGTTTTGGGGTGCCTGGATGGCTCAGTTGGCTAAGTGGCTGCCTTTGGTTCAGGTCATGATTCCAGGGTCCTGGGATTGAGCCCCCCATCAGGCACCCTGCTTAGCAGGGAGTCTGCTTCACCCTCTGTCCCTCCTCCCACTCATGCTCTCTCTTGCTGACTTTCTCACTTTCTCAAATAAAAATCTTAAAAAAAATTTTTTTTTAAGTTTCAGAATTGCTTGTCCATACCACTACAATAAATAAACCTATTAAAAAGAATGCAGGGGGAGCCTGGGTGGCTCAGTGTGTTAAAGCCTCTGCCTTCAGCTGGGGTCATGATCTCAGGGTCCTGGGATTGAGCCCTGCATTGGGCTCTCTGCTCAGGGGGGAGCCTGCTTCTCCTCTTCTCTCTCTGCCTACTTGTGATCTCTTTCTGTCAAATAAATAAATAAACTCTTAAAAAAAAGAATTCAGAATTTGCAATTCTTTTCTCATGCATACCTTACCCTGCCCAAGACTGAGAGTATTTGTCAAATGCTATGCACTTAAGATACTGGCCTAGTTCATCTTTCCATTCCTTCCTTCCTTGTTTCCTTCAGGGTTATGATATTTATTTGAAATAGAATTAGTTTCATTTCTGTTAGTTTCCTGTCAGTTATAGGATCCCATACCTTCTAATTCTCACTAATTTATTTTTGCTTGAGTATATTAGCATGCTTTCAAAAGTCAAGAGTACACAAAAAGTATACTCAGAGAAGTGTCATTCTCCCATATGCCATCTACCCCATTTTGCCGAACATACTCCTTGCTTCCCCTTGTAGAAAACAATCGCACTGGCTGAATCTGTCTGATAGAACTATGTTGGAACTCTGGAGTCCATTGAGGCTTGCAACTTCCAAAGGAATACTTAGATGGTAAACTGCAGTTAATTTGTGTCAATTTCAGATTTTAGCCCAGTAGCCCCAGCCCAGTGGCAGGCAGCTGTGCATGTGTTCTTGGAGCAGCTTGCACACAAATTCCAGGAGCCAGGACAGGCAAAAAGACCCCTCTCTTCAAATATAAGGGATCTGTGCTCTCACCTCTGAGTGCTGGTTCTGATCACAGAGGTGCAGACAAAGAAGTGGGCAACCATTTCAACAATGTACCTCCTCTGTTGTTGGAAGCCCTTCCTGTCTGACAGAAGGGACTTCCAGGGGATTTAAAGGGACAGAGCTGTTTATTTCCCCTCTTCATTTTTTTCTATTTCCCCCACCCCTTTGGGAGACAGGCATTAAATGGTAGGATACTAAAATACAACTGCATATACAGAGAGAATCAGAAAGTGACCACACAGGGCACCTGGGTGGCTCAGTGGGTTAAGCCTCTGCCTTTGGCTCAGGTCATGATCTCAGAGTCCTGAGATCGAGCCCCAAATTGGGCTCTCTGTTCAGTGGGGAGATTGCTTCCCCCTCTCTCTCTGCCTGCCTCTCTGCCTACTTGTGATCTCTCTCTCTCTCTGACAAAATCTTAAAAAAAAAAGTGACCACACATGTCAGGGAAGGGCTCAAAAAAACCCTTGAAGACCTGAGGTTTAGGGTTAGCCTCATCACAGAGACAGCCTGGGACAATAATAAATAACAAAATCTTGCAAGCCCGGGAGAAGGGGAAGAATTTCATTTACAATCCTCATATTATTAAATTCAAATGTCCAGTGTCCAGCAAAGAAATACAAGGCATATAAAGAACAGAAAGGTATGGCCCATTCAAAGGGTAAAAACCCAATCAACAGAACCTGTCCCCACAAAAGACCTGACTGTACATGTATTAGACAAAAACTTTAATGTAACTTTTTTTTTCTTAAATTTATTTATTCAACAGAGAGAGAGAAAGAGATCACCATTAGGCAGAGAGGCAGGCGTGGGGGGGTGTGGGGTAGGGTGTGGAAGCAGGCTCCCTGCTGTGCAGAGAGCCTGATGTGGGCCTCGATCCCAGGACCCTGAGATCATGACCTGAGCCGAAGGCAGAGGCTTAACCCTCTGAGCCACCCAGGCACCCCTAATGTAACTTTTTAAATAAAGATTTTATTTATTTGACAGAGAGAGAGAGAGAGAGAGATCACAAGTAGGCAGACAGGCAGGCAGAGAGAGGGCGGGGAGCAGGCTCCCCACTGAGCAGAGAGCCCGATGCAGGGCTCGATCCCAAGACCCTGAGATCATGACCTGAGCCGAAGGCAGAGGCTTAACCCATTGAGCCACCCAGGTGCCCCGTAATATAACTGCTTTAAAGACACTCACAGGGGCACCTGGGTGGCTCAGTGGGTTGAGCCTCTGCCTTCGGCTCAGGTTACAATCCTGTGGTCCTGAAATCCAGTCCTGAATTGGCCTTCCTGCTCAGCGGGGAGTCTGATTCTCCCTCTCCCTCTGCCATTCTCCTTGCTTGTGCTCTCTCTGATCTCTCTCTCAAATAAATACATGGAATCTTAAAAGAAAAAAAAGGAGCTCACAGAACTAAATAATTATGTGGAGAAAGTAAAAAAATGACATATGAGCAAATGGAAATATGAACAAAGAGATAGAAAATGTAAAAAATGCTGCAAAATATAATAACTAAAGTAAAAAAAAACTCACTAGAGGGATTGAATGGTTGATTTGAGCAGGCAGAAGAAAAGAAACTTGAATCAGCAAACTTGAAGATAGGACAAAGGAAACTATTGAGTCTGAGGAAGAGAAATAGAAAAAAATTGAAGAAAAGTGAACAGAAGCCCTGGGTCCTGTGGGACAGCATGAAGCAGACAAACAGAATCCATTGCTGGAGAAGAGAAAGAGAAATGAATTCTCAAAAAAGAAACCATCTGAAGAAATAATGGCTGAAAACTTCCCAAATTTGATGAAAGACATGATTATAAATGTCTAAGAAGTTCAATGAACTCCAAGTCAAATGAATTCAAAGAGACTCACAGCAAGACACACTGTAATCAAATTTTTAAAAGACAAAGACAGAGAATCTTAAAAGCAGCAAGAGAGAAGCAAATCATCACATACAAGGGACTTCCCAACCCCACCACCACCAATAAGATTACCAGCAGATTTCTCATCAGAAACTGTGGAGACAGCAAGGCAAACCAAAGTTACAATAATACTAACTTTTAGAGTAATAATTGTTTCTATTTATTTATTTATAAAGATCTATTTATTTATTTTAGAGACAGTGGGAGAGATCATGAGCAGGGGGAGAAAAAAAAAGAAAGAAAAAACTGTCAACTAAGAATCATATATCCAGCAAAACTGTCCTTAAAAGTGAGGGAGCAGTGCCTAGGTAGCTCAGTCAGTGAAACATCAAACTCTTGATCTCAGCTCAGGTCTTGATCTCAGGGTTGTGAGTTCAAGCCCTGTGTGGGGCTCCATGCTGGGTGTGGAGCTTACTTTAGGAAAAAAAAAAAAGAAGAAGAAGAAGAAGAAGTGAGTGAGAAATTAAGACATTCCAACATAACCAAAAGCTGAGGGAGTAAAGTTCATTGCTACTATTCCTTCCCTACAAGAAATGCTCAAGAAAGTCCTGCAAGGTATGAAGCTATTGAGTCTGAGGAATACTTCTCACTTCTCTGAGTATACTTTTTGTGTACTCTTGACTTTTGAAAGCATGCTAATATACTCAAGCAAAAATAAATTAGTGACACTATTTTGAAATAAATAAAAATAAATAAATAAATAAAAATAAAACAAAATAAAAGGACACTAGATAGTAACCCAAAGCCATATGAAGAAATAAAGATCTCAATTAGGTATATCCACGGGCAGTTATATAAGCTAGCAGTACGGGGGCACCTGGGTGGCTCAGTGGGTTGAGCCTCTGTCTTTAGCTCAGGTCATGATCTCAGGGTCCTGGGATCGAGCCCCATATCAGGCTCTCTGCTCGCCGAGGATCCTACTTCCCCCTCTCTCTCTGCCCACCTCTCTGCCTGCTTGTGATCTCTCTCTCTCTGTCAAATAAATAAAATCTTTTTAAAAAGCTAGCAATACTGTAAAAATAGTTCATAACTGCACCTTTTGTTTTCTGCATGATTTAAGAGACTAATACATTTAAAAATATTAAAAATAAAACAGGGTCTCTGTGGTGGTTCAGTTGATTAAGAGTCTGATTCCTGTTTTTGGCTCAGGTCATGATCTTAGGGTCCTACGTGTCAGGCTCCATGCTCAGTGGGGAATCTGCTTGAGATTCTCTCCCTCTCTCTCTCTGCTTCTCCCCCACTCATGCTCTCTCCCACTCTCTCTAAAATAAATAAATAGATCTTTATAAATAAATAAATAGAAACAATTATTACTCTTAAAAGTTAGTATTATTGTAACTTTGGTTTATAACTCCAAAATCTTATTTTCTACACAATTTAAGAAACTAAAATATTTAAAGAATTATGTTTGTCTCAGGGCATATAATGTATAAAGATGTAATTAATTCTGTGACATCAACAACTGGAAGGAGTAGGGACAGTACTGTAAGGAAGCAGAGTTTTTATATGTTGTAGAAGTTAAGACAGTATAAATTCAAAGTAGAGTGTGTAAATTTAGGGTGTAAAATGCAATTCCCATGGAAACCACAAAGAAAATAGCTATAGAATATATACAAAATGAAATGAGAAAGGAATTTAAACATTTCAATACAAAAAAGTGACTAAACATAAAATAAGACAGTAATGCAGGAAATGAGGGACAAAAAAACCAATAAGACATAGAGAAAAAATAGCAAATAAGTCCTCCCTTATCAGTAATTAAGTGTAGCAAACAGATTAAACTCTCCAATCAAAACACAGATATTGGCAGAACAGATTTTTTAAAAACTGATCCAACTGTATGCTGTCTACAAGAAGCTCGATTTAGATCCAAATACATAAATAGACTGAAGCAGAAAGGATGGGAAAAGATACTCTATTCTATGCAAATAGTAATCAGAAGAGCAAGGGTGGCTATATTACTATCAGACAAAATATATATATTTTTTTAATTTTATTTATTTATTTGTCAGAGAGAGAGAGTGAGAGAGAGCGAGCACAGGCAGACAGAGTGGCAGGCAGAGGCAGAGGGAGAAGCAGGCTCCCTGCTGAGCAAGGAGCCCGATGTGGGACTCGATCCCAGGACGCTGGGATCATGACCTGAGCCGAAGGCAGCTGCTTAACCAACTGAGCCACCCAGGAGTCCCCAGACAAAATATATTTTAAATAAAAAACGCTTACAAGAGATAAAGGGCATTGTATGTATTAATAAAAGCTTTAATATACTACAAAGATACAGCAATTATAAACATTTATATACCTAATGACATCCCATTAAAATATATAAAGCAAAGTGACAGAGCTGAAGGGAGAGACAGAGTTCTACAATAGTTGGAGAATTCAATAGCCCACTCACGATAATGGATAAACCATGAGACAGAAGGTAAGTAAGGAAACAGAAGACTTAACCCAACAGACTAACTAATCTAACAGATATATACAGAACACTCTCCCCAACAACAGCACAAACATTCTTCTCCAGTGAAAAATGGAACATTTTCCAAGATAGACCATATGTTAGGCCACAAATTAAGTCTCGATAGATTTTAAAAGATAGATGTCATACAGAATAACTTTTCCAGCCACAATAGAATGAAGTTAGGAATCAGTGACAGAAAGAAAACTGAAAATTCACCAAACTTGGAAATAAAAACACACTTTTAAAGAACCAATGGATCAAAGAAGAAATGATAGGGGAAAATGAATTAGTTGAATGAAATGAAGTTGAATGAAAACAAAAACTTATGAGATGAAGTGAAAGTGGTACTAAGAGGGAGATTTATAGTTGTAAATTCTTACATTTAAAAATAAGAAAGATATCAAGCCAACAACCTAACTTTACAATTTAAGGAATTAGAAAAAGAAGAACAAATTAAACTTGAAGATAGAAGAAGGAAGAAAATAATATTAGATCAAGACATAACTGCAATAGAAAAATAGAAAAACAACAGAAAAAAATTAATGAAACCAATTAAGCATTTAATTAAGCAATTAAGCATCCAACTTGTGATCTCAGAGTTGTGAGTTCAAGCACCCAACCCCCAAGAAGAGAGAAGACTCAAATTACTAAAATCAGAAATGAAAGTGGGGACATTACTAAATGTACTAAATGTTCTACCAAACATTTAAGATTTTATTTGTTTGTTTATTTATTTATCAGAGAGAGAGAGAGCATGCACAAGCAGGCAGAGTGGTAGGCAGAGGCAGAGAGAGAAGCAAGCTCCCTGTCGAGCAAGGAGCACCCCAATGTGGGACTTGATCCCAAGACCCTGGGATCATGACCTGAGCCGAAGGCAGCGGCTTAACCGACTGAGCCACCTAGGCGTCCCTGTTCTACCAAACATTTAAAGAAGAACTAATATTAATCTGTCTCAAACTTTTCAAAAAAAAAATCAAAGGGGAACACTTACTAACTCATTAATGAAGCCAGCACTACCCTAATATCAAAGCCAAATAAAGATATTACAAAAACAGGGGTGCCTGGGTGGCTCAGTGGGTTAAGCCTCTGCCTTCGGCTCAGGTCATTATCTCAGGGTCCTGGGATTGAGCCCCGCATCGGGCTCTCTGCTCAACAGGGAGCCTGCTCCCCCGCCCCCCGCCTACTTGTAATCTCTCTCTGTCAAATAAATAAAATCTTTAAAAAAAATAAATAAAATCTTTAAAAAAAATTACAAAAATAAAAAGGATTATAAGAAGATAGTGTGAACGATTACACACCAAAAAATTATATGCCCAAAACTTCCTAACTCATCTATGAGGCCAGAATTACTCTAATCTCAAAGCCAGATAAAGATACCACAGAAATAAAATGGATTATAAGAAGATAGTATGAACAATTACACACCAAAAAATTGGATAACCTAGATGAAATGGATGTATTCCTAGACACACAAAATCTACCAAGACTAAATCATAAAAAAGGAGAAAACCTGAATAGATCTCTAACTAGTAAGGTGATCAAATTGGTAATCAAAAACATCCTGACAAAGAATAGTCCTGGATGTGGTGGCTTCACTGATGAATTGTACCAAATATTTTTTTTTTTTTTTACTCCTTAAGGATTTTATTTATTTATTTGACAGAGAGCAAGAGAGCACAGGCAGGGGAAGCAGCAGAGGGAGAAGCAGACACCCCGCTGAGCAGGGAGCCCAACACAGGGCTTGATCCCAGGACTCTGGGATCATGAGCTGAGCTGAAGGCAGACATACAACTGACTGAGCCACCCAGGTGCCTCTCTACCAAACATTTAAAGAAGAACTAATACTAATCCATTTCAAACTTTTCCCAAAAAACTGAAGGGGAACACTTCCTAACCCATTTATGAGGCCAGCATTACACTATATCCAAGCCAGATAAAGACACTACAAGAAAGAAAACTACAGACAGCTACCCCTTATGAATGTTGATGCAAATATCCTCAACAAACTATTAGTAAGTTGAATTTAGCAGCATATTAAAAGGATTAGACACTGTGACCAAATGGGATATATTCCTGGGATGCAAGGATAGGATAGTTCAATATTCAAAATTCAATCAATGTAATATACCACATTAACAGAATGAGGGAAAAAACCCCACATGATCATCTCAGTTGATACAGAAAAAGCATTTAGCAAAATTCAACATTCTTCCATAATAAGAACGTTAGTAAAAGTAGAAATAGAAGAAAACTACCTCAACATAATAAAAGCAGTATGTAAAAACTTACAGCAGGGATGTCTGGGTGGCTCAGTTGGTTAAGCAGCTGCCTTCGGCTCAGGTCATGATCCCAGCATCCTGGGATCGAGTCCCACATCGGGCTCCTTGCTCAGCAGGGAGCCTGCTTCTCCCTCTGCCTCTGCCTGCCACTCTGTCTGTCTGTGCTCGATCTCCCTCTCTCTCTGACAAATAAATAAATTAAAAAAACAAAACTACAACAACAAAAAAACTTACAGCAAACAACATACTCACTGGTGAAAGCTGACACTTTCCCTCTAAGATTAGGAACAAGTCAAGAATGACTGCTTTCACCACTTTTATTCAACAGAGTACCAGAAGTTCTAGCTAGATCAATTAGGCAACCAAATTGAAAAAGAAGAAGTAAAATTTTCTGTTTGCAGATAATACGATCTTATATGTAGAAAATCCTAAAGACACTATAAACAAAATAAGCTGTTAGATCTAGTAATGAATTCAGCAAAGCACCAGGATACAAAGTTAACACACAAAAACCAGTTGCATTTCTATATGTAACAATGAACGATCTGAAAAGTGAATTAGAAAATAATTCAATTTACGATAGCACCAAAAAGAGTGAAATACTTAGAAACTAACCTGAACCAAGGAGGTGCAAAACTTGTATGGTGAAAACTACAAAACATCGCTGAGGAAATTAAAGAAGATATAAATACATGAAAACACATCCCAGGGCACCTGGGTGACTCAGTCGGTTGAGCACCTGACTCTTAATCTTGGCTCAGGTCATGAGATCAAGCCCTGCATCGGGCTCCACATGGACCATGATTAAGATTCTCTCTCTCTCCCTCTCCCTCTCTCTTATCCCCACCCTCACCCCTGCTCATGTGTGCTTGTTCTCTCTCTCTAAAAAGAAAGAAAGAAAGAAAGAAAGAAAGAAAGAAAGAAAGAAAGAGTGACAAGATTTTCATCTCATGTAACTTGAACACATGCTGGTTTTTCCTGAAGGGAGGCGTTTTTATCTGAATATGGAAGAAGGGCAGAGAAAAGGTGCTCAGTATGAGACATGCTGAGTTTGAGGTGTCTATGGAGCAAGAAAATGGAAATGTCCAGTGAATGTTGGGAAATCAATGTCTGAAACTCGGAAGAAAAGCCTGGGCTGGAGATGGAAGTTGGGAAGTCATCAATATAGAGAGAGTCACTGAACTCTTGGAAACTGTTGAGATTATCCATGCAGCATAAACCAGAAAGAGAAAAGAGTATAGGTTGTAACTCTATAGAGCACCATTCAATGAGTGGGTAGAACTAGAGGAGACAGACAAAATTCTAATGTCTACATTTGATTATATTATTCTGAAAGGAAACATGAGGTTTCTGGATCAGAGACCAGACATTTTTATTGTTACTTACAACAATAACTGCATTAGTTCCCCATGGCCAGTACCCTACAGGTGACATGATGGGAACCAGATGGATCCTACTCATGTAAAAGTTTTTTTAATCACAAGAGAGAAACGTGAAAATTATGAATCTGACTTTATACAGACTACATGCTGCCCTCTGCCACCATTCCCTCCTAAGCGAGGGAAAGAAATTCAATCTCCCTAAAGTTAGCAAATCCCTCCCAATATAAATAACTTCTCTGGGGGCAGGGGGAAGAGTAGAGTCTCTACCTTATAATGCAAGCGTTTGGCTCTGAGAGAGAATTTTTATTACCCTTTGAACAGAAGCAGATGCCCCTAGGTCTAACATCACTGGAACGTGAGAAGTAAATGGGTCTGGAGAAAAGGAGACATTCCCCTAGCATGTCATTCTCCTTTGCTCAAGAAACCAAAACGTGCAGAAACGTGATGATTTTCAAAGAGTGCTATTTCCCTGACAGAGACTTTGATGGGAAAACCAGAGAGAGGCAGAACAACAATCAAGAAAGTGTAGGACCAGGGGAGCCTGTGTGGTGCAGTGGATTAAGCCTCTGCTTTCGGCTTGGGTCATGATCTCAGGGTCCTGGGATCGAGCCCTGCATTGGGCTCTCTGCTCAGCGGGGATCCTGCTTCTCCCTCTCTCTCTGCCTCTCTGCCTACTTGTGCTCTCTGTCACATAAATAAAATCTTAAAAAAAAAAAAAAAGAAAGTGTAGGACCAGAGAAGCCATGGGAAGACAAATGTCTCAAGGAGACAGTGGTCAGTAAGGTCTGTTACTATGGACATGTGTGAAAAGGACTGAAGGGAATTCATTGCATTTAGCAACAAGAAGGTTGTGATGACCTTGACCAAAGCAGATTCAGTATAGTGATTGGGCCTGAAGCCAGACAGCAGTGGGTTGAGAAGTGAATGAATACTGAGAACAAAACATAATGTAAACTCAGTAGGGGGAGGGCGTAAAGCAGAAACTCCTCAGAAGGTAGGGTGGGGAGACTCTAATCTGGGAGAAACCCACACGTTTGATATGCTGATAGGGCCAACTCAGTGGAGATGGTAGTCTTAAAGGTATAGGAGAAAAAGCAGAATACTGGGGATATTGGTGTATGTGACGTCCTGGAGAAAACAATGGGATCCAGAGCCCACCCGGAATTAATTTCAGACAAGGGCAGGGGGTGCATCTTTCCAACATGGTAAGAGGAATAAGAAAAGATAGGTAAGACTGTAAATGTGATAAGAAGTTAAGAAAAAAAAATTCTCTAACACTTGTTAAGGCACAATAATGAAGATTTTATTCAAGCAGGGGAAGACTATCCAGATAGATATAGGAACCACTGTGATGGAATTTTGCAGGAGAGAGAGATTGGGGTCATCTCTGAGTACAACAGGGCTAAGTGCAAATTTATAGCCAAGGAACAGGGTAGGGGATCAGTGGAAGGGAAATTACTAAGAGGAAATATCAGGAGGAAGAGGGGATTCTGGCCAAACTGACCTAATGAAATTCTTACCAAAGGCAGGCCAGGGCAATCAGACATCACCTGGCAGGAACCCCCTTAGATATGATGGGTGATCAGATCTCAAGGGTGGGGCATGGTTTTGCTCAACTGACTTAGCAGGGTTCTTGCTAAAACTGGATTTAAAAAAAAAATTAAGATATTTATTTATTTATTTGACACAGAGAGAGAGATCACAAGCAGGCAGAGAGGCAGGCAGAGAGAGAGAGGAGGAAGCAGGCTCCCCACTTGAGCAGAGAGCCTGATGCGGGGCTCAATCCCAGGACCCTGAGATCATGACCTGAGCCGAAGGCAGAGGCTTCAACTCACTGAGCCACCCAGGTGCCCCTAAAACTGGATTTTTAATTGTACAGATTGGCCAAGGAGAAGGTTCAGGAGTCTGACAAATTTTGGTCAAGCAAAGAATCTGTCAGAACTCCCATCTAATACATTCACTTTCTTGAGTGAAGTAAAAAGTTACTTGCTGGAAGCATGAAGGGAGTGAGAGAAGAGTTTGTAAGGCACCCATCTCCAGGGAAGCACAATGTTCTCCTGGGGCACTCAGCATGGGTGCAAGGACAGTGAATGTGGTCAAACTAAACAAAGGCTTTTCTTTTATAGGGAGCGTGTACAGATACTTTTTTTTTAATTTTTAATTTTTAAAATTTTCAGTGTACCAGAATTCATTGTTTATGCACCACACCCAGTGCTCCATGCAATGCGTGCCCTCCATAATACCCACCCAGGTTCACCCAACTTCCCATCCCCCGCCCCTTCAGAATGCTCAGATTGTTTTCTGAGTCCATAGTCTCTCATGGTTCATCTCCCCCTCCAATTTCCCTCAACTCCCTTCTCCTCTCCATCTCCCCATATCCTCCGTGTTATTTCTTATGCTCCACAAATAAATGAAACCATATGATAATTGACTCTCTCTGCTTGACTTATTTCACTCAGCATAATCTCTTCCATGTTGATACAAAAGTTGGGTATTCATCCTTTTTGATGGAGGCATAATACTCCATAGTGTATATGGACCACATCTTCCTTATCCATTCATCCGTTGAAGGGCATCTTGGTTCTTTCCACAGTTTGGCAACCGTGGCCATTGCTGCTATGAACATTGGGGTACAGACGGCCCTTTTCACCACATCTGTATCTTTGGGGTAAATACCCAGTAGTGTAACTGCAGGGTCATAGGGAAGTTCTATTTTTAATTTCTTAAGGAATCTCCACACTGTTGTCCAAAGTGGCTGCACCAACTTGCATTCCCACCAACAGTGTAAGAGGGTTCCCCTTTCTCCACATCCTCTCCAACACATGTTGTTTCCTGTCTTGTTAATTTTGGCCATTCTAACTGGTGTAAGGTGGTATCTCAATGTGGTTTTGATTTGAATCTCCCTGATGGCTAGTGATGATGAACATTTTTTTCATGTGTTTCGTAGCCATTTGTACGTCTTCATTGGAGAAGTGTCTGTTCATGTCTTCTGCCAATGTTTTGACACGATTATCTGTTTTGTGTGTGTTGAGTTGGAGAAGTTCTTTATAGATCCTGGACATCAGCCTTTTGTCTGTACTGTCATTTGCAAATATCTTCTCCCATTCCATGGGTTGCCTCTTTGTTTTGTTGACTATTTCCTTTGCTGTGCAGAAGCTTTTGATCTTCATAAAATCTATCTATGAAAAACCCACAGCAAATATCATCCTCAATGGGAAAAAGCTCACAGCCTTCCCGTTGACATCAGGAACACAAGGATGCCCACTCTCACCACTCTTGTTCAACATAGTATTAGAAGTCCTAGCAACAGCAATCAGAAAACAAAGAGAAATAAAAGGTATCCAAAGTGGCAATGAATAAGTCAAACTCTCTCTCTTCGCAGATGACATGATACTTTATATGGAAAACCCAAAAGACTCCACCCCCAAACTACTAGAACTCATGCAGCAATTCAGTAATGTGTCAGGATACAAAGTCAATGTACAGAAATCAGTTGCTTTCTTATACACTAACAATGAAAACATAGAAAGGGAAATTAGAGAATTGATTCCATTTACTATAGCACCAAGAACCATAAGATACCTGGGAATAAACCTAACCAAAGAGGTAAAGGATCTATACTCGAGGAACTATAGAACACTCATGAAAGAAATTGAAGACACAAAAATATGGAAGAACATTCCATGCTCATGGATCGGAAGAATAAACATTGTTAAAATATCTATACTACCTAGAGCAATATATACTTTTAATGCCATTCTGATCAAAATTCCACAGGTATTTTTCAAAGAGCTGGAGCAAACAATCCTAAAATTTGTATGGAATCAGAAGAAACCCCAAATTGCTAAGGAAATGTTGAAAAAGAAAAACAAACTGGCCGCATCATGTTGCCTGATTTCAAGCTTTACTACAAAGCTGTGATCACCAAGACAGCATGGTACTGGCACAAAACCAGACACACAGACCAGTGGAACAGAGTAGAGAGCCCAGATATGGACCCTCAACTCTATGGTCAAATTATCTTTGACAAAGCAGAAAAAAATATACAGGGGAAAAAAGACAGTCTCTTCAATAAATGGTGCTGGGAAAATTGGACAGCTATGTGTAGAAGAATGAAACTCGACCATTCTCTTACACCGTACACAAAGATAAACTCGAAACGGATAAAGGACCTCAACGTGAGACAGGAATCCATCAGAATCCTAGAGGAGAACATAGGCAGTAACTTCTTTGATATCAGCCACAGCAACTTCTTTCAAGATATGTCTCCAGGGGCGCCTGGGTGGCTCAGTGGGTTAAAGCCTCTGCCTTTGGCTCAGGTCATGATCCCAGGGTCCTGGGATCGAGCCCCGCATCAGGCTCTCTGCTCTGTGGAGAGCCTGCTTCCTTCTCTCTCTCCCTGCCTGCCTCTCTTGCCTACTTGTAATCTCTGTCTGTCAAATAAATAAATAAAATCTTAAAAAAAAATAAAAAAAAGATATGTCTCCAAAGGCAAAGGAAACAAAAGTGAAAATGAACTTTTGGGACTTCATCAAGATCAAAAGCTTCTGGACATGGACTTTTATGGGGAAACTAGAAAGTAAGGCGGTGGGCAGATAGCACTGTCAGGTTCAGCTGACAGGAAATACTTCTGCGTTCAGCTGATAGCCGAGTTTCAGGAAGAGAGAGCTGTTAAGGGAGAATGTTCTGCATTTTAGTGCTCGCTCAGAAGAGGTCAAGTTAAATTTCAAGGGCTGTCTGGGAGAAGAGAAGACTTACTACAGTTTGGTCAAGCCAAGGCTGAGGGCTAAAGAATGGGCAGCTGTGAACACCGGGTCGGTGTGTGCGTCTTGGACTGATCTAGAGAGGAAGGTTTCACTGAGTGGAGGAAGAAGAAGCAATGAGGATTACGTAGACCAGCAAAGGAGCAGATAAATCAAATGCTCCTGGTATCTAGGCTGGAGAGAGAAGTGAAGTCAGCGGGAGGCTGATAAATAGGGAGAAAGGTCAATAATTGGAGACCTTGATGCAGCTGAGAAATAGGCACGTGGTAATAATGAAGAGTAAACAAAAGAATAGGAGGCAATGTCTTTCTGGTTTCATCATCCCAGGGCCAGGTGCCAGGCAACGAGGGACCACCCCTGAGGTCCAAAACCTGCTAAGATTATTTAAAGTGGCCAATCTTACTGTTCATCCTGCCCTGCCCTGCCTTTCTGTCAGAAACCCCAACCAAGACTGTGGCCTAAGCCCTCCTCACATTCCTGTCTTCTGCCTCCTAATTCTCCCGGTGTGTTTCTCCAGCAGCCCCGTGTGGTGTGCCGTGTCGCGTCTCTAGGACCTTTGAGTATGGTAAATGGGTTTCCTGAGTCTCTCCTCTGTCTCCTCTGATGCCTGCACCTCACTGACCATCTCATAAAAGAACACAAAACACAGAGAAAACACAAAACACAGAGAAACCAAATAGTCATAATCCCCTGTGATCTCTTGGGATTGGACCAAATGCTCACTGTAAGTCAGTTATTAGGGGATTTGGAGGCTAAAAATGTAAAGATATCAGCATGTGTTTTGATAAACTGTATAGTCTCTTTTATGTTTTAGATTCTATTTCTTTATGACAGAAAGAGATGCAGCAAGAGAGGGAGCACAAGCACAGGGAGCTAGAGAGGGAGAAGTAGGCTCCCTGCTGAGCAGGGAGTCTAATATGGGGCTTGATCCCAGGATGCTGGGATCGTGATCTGAGTCGAAGGCTGATGCTTAACAACTGAGCCACCCAGGTGCCCCTAACCTGTACAGTCTTCAGTAAAATGTTGTTGGGAAGAAATAGACTTTAGTCTAGAAGTACTTTAAAAAGCAGTATTGGGGAGTGGGGAGGCAGGAACCTAGATAGCTCAGTCGGTTAGGCATCTGATTCTTGGTTTCAGCTCAGGTTGTAATCTCAGGGTTGTGGGATCCAGCTCCGAGCTCAGCAGGGGGTCTGCTCGAGGATTCTCTCCCTCTGCCCCTCTCCCTCTCCCCCCTCCTCACTCACTCGCTCTCTCAAAATGTCTCTCTAGAAAAAAATAAATCTTAAAAAATATAAATAAAAAGCAGTATGGGATCTAGAATTAGATTGTTTGGATTTAAATCTTAGCCTTGCCAGTGAAGGCAAGTTTCTGTATCTGTAAAATGGGCATACTAATAACATCTACCTGTATTAATTAAGGTTCAGATTGACATCAGATGTCTTTATAGTAACCCTCGGATGGAAGAAGATGGTAGAGTAAAATACTGATGGGAAATAAATTTATATCCAAATTAATAGTTAAACTGGCAATCAATGAAGACCTCATTTAAAAAAACTTCAGGAGTACAAGGCTTCACAAGGTTTGTCACAGAAGGAAGGTCTCACTTTGAAAAGTTTTGGAAGAATGATTAAAAATAAGAAAAGAGGGGTGCCTGGGTGGCTCAGTTGGTTAAGCATCTGCCTTCAGCTCAGGTCACGATCCCTGAGTACTGGGATCAAGGCTGGAGTCAGGCTCCCTACTGAGGGAGCCTGCTTCTCCCTTCCCCTGCCACTCCCCCAGCTTGTACTTGTGGTTGTGATCTCTTGCTCTGTCAAATAAATAAATAGAACCTTTTAAAAAAATAAGAAAAGAAAAATCCTGGATATGCTATAAGAGAAACAGGAAGAAAAAGGTCACCAAATATTTTGGTAATTGCTTATTGTTTCTTACTACTGTTGCATTAAAAGGCTAGGCCAAATAAAATAAAGAGGACTTCCATTGGACAATACCAACATAGACTGAGGGGGCAAGGACAGAAGGCCAAAGGGACATGAGAGCATGCCAAAGTACTTATCTTGTTAGTGAGAAAATGTTGTCAGTTGATTACCTCTCAACTTCAAATTTACCCTTCAGTATATACTCTGCCATATGGACAGAATTCCTATAAGCATCTCTCCTTTGCAATAAGCATTACATTAAGCTTTCTCAGTGCAAGGCTCTGGAAGGACACCAGAGGAAGTGGTCTCTCGCTCTTACCAGCTACTACATAACGGGTAAGCAGTACAGAAGTGAGGACATCCAAAAGAGTTCTGCCACAGTCAGCCACCCAGAACATGCAGTTTCTTGGTGTCCTTGTAGCCTTAGCTTGGTCTTCCAACCACCTTCCTGCACTAATGGGAAAACCAGTGCCCCAACCTGTGGCTCTCGTTCTGTGCTACTGGCCTACAGCTTGGAGAGTACCCAGCAAGCCTCTGCTTCCTCTGCACACCCATGCCATCGGCTGCTGATCATCTGTGGACTGTATGCATTCCAAAGGGCTGGTTCCTGTTTGCCCAGAGATTGCAGACCAACTCCATCCTGGGAAAACTAGCAAAATTTTTTGCTACCCAGTGAGCTGAACTATACCTTCTTCAGTGAGGTCTGAACCCTAGCCTTGGAAAGAGCCCATCACTCCAAGTTCATCCTTGTTTAGGTACTTTCTCTTAGTTCTAGAATACCATACAGATTTTCCTTTTATCTTATAATGGCTTTTGGGCCATTTTTAGGCCTTTGGCTTTTACCCTGCATGAGATGGAAACCAGAGGTGGGTTCTGAGCAGAGGAGTGATACAATCTAACTTACATTTAAACAAAAACAAAAACAAAAACAAAACCAAAAACACCCAAGAACACTCTGATGGCTGTATGGAGAATCTACTGTGGTAATGGGAGTCAGAGATTGGGGCAGGAACAGAAACAGGGAGATAAGCGAAGAACTTATTATTAATAATTATAATTAATTCAGATAGAGGATAGTAGGTCTGAAATAGGGAGAAGCAGATGGGAGAAGCAGAAGTGAGAAGAATTGAGCAGATCTGGATTTGGGGATATAGCCATCAGGATTTGCTGATAGATTAGATATAAATGTGAGAGAAAGGAGTCAAGGATGAATCCAAGGCTTTTGGCTTGATCAGGTAGAAAGCTGGAGACACCATCAAGTTAGTTGAGGAATACTGACAGGGGAATTGATTCCAAGAGGAAGATTAGAAATTAATGAGTTCATTTTTGGACAAAATGAGATGGAGATTCCTATTAGGCACTGTAGCTCAGCGGGTAGTTTTGGACTGGAATTATAAATCTGGCAATCACTGATATATATATGATACGTAAAGCCACAAGGCTGGATAAGATGACCAAGGAAGTGCCTGTGTGTAAGGAAGAGGAAGAAGAACTGTAGCCTGAGGAGCGCTAACATTAAGAGGTCACGGAAAGGTCAGGTCAGGAAACTGAGAAGCAACGGCTGACTACTGGGTAGGAGAAAAAAACAAGAAACTAGGATGTCATAGAAACTAAAAAAGTGTATCAAGGTTGTAGCGATCGATCAAGTGCTGCTAATAGGTCAAGTAGAGTAAGAATTAAAAGTCAACCATTAGATTTAGGAAAATGAAGATCACTGGTAACTTTGACAAGAGCAGTTTTAGTTGAGTGACGGGTGAAAAAAGTCTGATTAGAGTGGGTTCAAGAGAGAACCAGGGAAAAGAAACTGGAAGCAAGATATATCGATAATAAATTCCAGAAGTTTTTCTAGAAACGGGGCAGCAGCTGAAGGCAAAAGCGAAACTCACGGAACTTGGGAGGGATTGTGCCGGAAACTGCAGTTTGCAGAATATGGTTGCATACTGGAAAATCCAGTGGGCAGCCCTCCTGTGCCCTGCAGAGCTGCAGAAATGTATACGGCACAGAAAGCGCCGCACCATGGACGCTGGGAAATACAGTCTCGCTCTGTGGCTCAAACTGGGAGGCCACTTGAATGTTGTTCCAGGGGCCCCCTCCCCGGAGGGACAAAGTCTCCCTCCTCAAGGGAGATGCCGCACTACCGCCGCTGGGCCACCCCTTCACGAAGCTCTCCCAGCCCTTCCCTTCCGTCTCGGAACCGGAGATGAGTTGCGAATCCTTTTGCAGAAGAAGGCAGCAAGCGCATGCGCAACCATGGAAGACAGCCTGTGGAGCTCCACGAAGGAGGCGGGGTGAGCCGCGCGGGCGCCCGGGGTGGAAGGTGGGGTCCTGTGCTGGGCGGGGCCTTCAGGATGGCATCCCCGTTCGCCAGCGCGCGCACGCGCATATGAATGCCTAGCTTCCACGCGTGGTGAATGAGTCTCGCGTACTTTCCTGCCAAAACTTGGTAATGGCTTTCCCCAGCCACAGTAAGGCGGAGGCGAGCCTTCACAGAGGGCTGGGCGGACGCGAAAGGGAGCGATTGCTTCTGCTAGGGGGGTATGCTTGCTCTCCACCAGGCCGCTCAGATGTCGGTTTCCTCAGGTCAACACCGAAAGCAGAGGGGAGGGAGGGCGACAGTGCGGCCCAGGCGAACTCTCAGTTTTGCCTTTTCGTGGCCGCCCCGCCCACCTATTTGCCTCTCTGAGGAGTGGTGCAGAAAGAGGCCGGAGAAATATTTGCGTACCCACTGCTCTGTTTCGCACCACTGTTGTTTTTATAATACGTTTTGCTTTGTGGCTTCTCCAGGCTTGGTGGGGCTCGGACGCTGCCCTTTTACGTAGGGCACAGGGAGACCCTTTATAAGCACACAAAGCCAGCTGCGCACGTGGGCCGCTGATGCAGGGCCTCTGTCATAAAGCCTCACGCACACAAACTCGTCTGTCCGATGACAAGCCAAATAGCTAAGTACATGCCTGGAGTGTGACTGTCGGGCCTTACCACGTTCTAGCTGTGTGGCTGGAGAAAGCTCTAAGAGTACTGTTGAGGAGGGCTGCTACATTCAGTGAACAAAAATACAGGACATCCAGTTAAGTTTGAATTTCACTTAAAAAAAACTTTTTTTTTTTTTTAAGCGTAAGTATAGCCCAAATACTGTTTACCCGAAATTCAAATTTAACTGGGAATCAAATTCAAATTTAACTATTTTATTTGGCAGCCCCGGTTTAAGGCTTTATGGGAGACAATGCAGCAACAGTTCTTAGAGCCGTTCCTGGAGGGTGTAAACATGAAACAATGTGTGTTTATATAAAAAAGCCAAACTCCTCCCACTGCACCTTCTCCCACCCCCAAAACAGTAGTATCTAGTCATCTGATGTAATAGGTGAAATGGCTAGGACCCAGAAAGCCACTCTGTCATACAAGGTCAATCTTTAACCCCTCGCCACCACAGTGCACTGTAGTGACTCCGCTCCAGGATAACAAAGAGCCAGACTCTCCCTGCCTCCCAGCGCTTGGCACGTTCATGTGGGTATTTCCACGTTCTTGGTAATGTTGGTGCTGTATCCCTGGACATAAGTGTGAGTGGGGGGGAGGGGGGTATTGGGGGACTCTGAACCATTATGATGTTGGAGCCAGTGACACTCTTTCTATGGAAAACTGTGACTAATCTGTCTCTTTTGGAGTAGGGGCATGTTATCTTCTGTGGAAGATAAAGGTATGTGAGCTAGGAGGGAACAGAGAGGGTATCAGGAAGTCTATGATGTTGTATGATGTTAGTTAAGTTTCCCCACTTGGAGAATGGCCCCACTGGGGCTGTACGTGAGATAAGACTTTGTTCAGTCTGAGAAGTCTAAAGGGCAAAAAGCAATATTGAAGTGGCAGAATCTAGGTTTGTAAATGTAAGTCTATTTGATTCTGAAGCTTCTCTTTTCGCCTGTCGTCTGCTCCCTCAATGTCAGTATGCACCTTCACTTCTCACACAATAATGGCACCTAGAATTTATGTTGCACTTGTAACGCCTTTTGAATTTCATTATTTTGTTTAATTTTTTAAAGGCTTTCGTAGGGAAAAAGAAGAGCATTCCTTTCTGAGGCCAAGGCTGGTTAAAATGATATGCCTCTCACTGCAAACCTGGTGGGATGGAGTGTTAGCCCAGGATTTAGACACAAGTATCAGGCACTTTCCATTTTCCCATCCAGAGCTCCTACTCTTAAATTACCAGAGGAAATTTTACAGTCTTACAGAGAGATCTAACCCTCACTTCTCTTCACATTAGCTTGGTGCAGCAGCCTTTTCTCTCTCTTCTGTGTTTCCTCTTCTTAATGGTTTCTTCCTCCTGACATTTAAACATGTTTAATTATCTCATTAAAAAAAAAATCTTCTCTCCAGGGGCCAGTCTTTTGGTCTTTCCATGCATGTCCTTGAGAATTGTACGTAAGATTCTGAAGGGTTTAAACTTCACTTCTGGTGGAAATTGAAGTGAGCTAGTAACTGTCGCTAGATCAAGAAAAATCCTTGGAATTGTTTAGCTAGGGATAGGAGTTTCCAAGGCAGTACTATGAGCATTCTGGGGCCAGCATAGAAGCTGTTTGTCCAGGTCCTCAACCAGATAAATGCAGAAACTCAGAACAAGCATTTAGGAACTTTTATAGTAATTTGACAGAATATCTTATGTCTGCTGAACTTAATGAAAAATCTGGAATTAAAAAAAATTCTTCCCTGGGCGCCTGGGTGGCTCAGTCAGTTGGGCGTCTGCCTTCAGCTCAGGTCATGATCCCACATCAAGCCCCACTTTGGGCTCCCTGCTCAGTGGGGAGCCTGCTTCTCCCTTTCCCTCAGCCTGTCACTACTCTCTGCTTGTGCTGTCTCTCTGTCAAATAAATAAATAAAATCTCATTATGATTTTGATTTCATTACCCTAATGACTAATGATGTTGAGCATCTTCTCATGTAGGTATTGGGCATTTGTATATCTTCTCTGGAGAAATGTTTTTTTCAAATTGTTAGCTGATTTTTTAAAAAAGATTTTATTTATTTGACAGAAAGAGATCACAAGTAGAGAGGCAGGCAGAGAGGGAGAGGGAAGCAGGCTCCCTGCTGAGCAGAGAGCCCAATGTGGGGCTTGATCCCAGGACCCCAGGATCATGACCTGAGCCGAAGGCAGAGGCTTTAACCCACTGAGCCACCCAGGCACCCCATTGTTAGCCTATTTTTAATTGGGATTATTTGTCTTTTTATTGTTCAGTTGTAACTGTTCTTGACATACTCTAGATACTATACTCTTACCAACTAGGTGATTTGCAAATATTTTTCTCCCATTTTTAGGTTGTCTTTTAACTTTTTTTTTATTATAAGGAAAATATATAGCAAAACAGCTGGAAGGTAGTGGGGGGTGAAAGATCTGGAAAAAATCACCAAACAAACTGCCTAAACATGGCTTCCTGCTGCGGAGGAGAGATTTGGCCCTTATCTTTCCCATGATTCCTGATTCAAAGAAACCTGCTCTTAGCAAGGCTGGGCCTACAGAGTCCAATTTTCCAAACTGTTCTCTTCCAGGGAATTTGGGAAAGGTGTACAGTTCTCAGGCTTTCAAGATACAAAAGACAGTATGGAGAAGGAAAGGATGTTACAGCCCTTTGGTCCAGTGTCATCTCTAGGCCCATCTCTCAGCATTTGTTTATTCCAAAGAGATGAACCCTATGGAACTGGGGCAAATGAGGCAGCAGTACACTGAGCAATGAGGCTGTGTTGATGAGGAAATGAGAAACATCACACTTGGTATAGAAGCTGGCTAGGGCATAGAAGAGATACTGAGGAATTTGTAGGAAGAGGTAAATTGGAGGCTGTAGTCCATCTGTTCCCAGCATGTCAGTAGCTGAGCCTTTCCTTGGTCAGGGGTCTCAAAGGGTGATGCTTTCACTGTATGAGAGAAGATAAACATAGCCTCCTGGCTTCAGAAAGCCATCTGACTTGAGGTGTGGGACTCCTTTCTACACCTGTGTCTCAAGGAAGCAGCTATCTATCTTTTTACTTTTTTGATGGTGTCCTTTGATGTACAAATTTTTTGATGAAGTTGAATTTATCTTTATTTTTTCTTTTGGTTGTTTGTGGTTTAAAGGTCATCTTTGTGAAACCATTGTTTACTCCAAGGTCAGAGTTATACCTGTATTTTCTTCTAAAAGGTTTTAGAGTTTTAGCTCTTACCTTTAGGTACTCTGGAGCTAATTTTTCTTTATATGGTGTGAGATAGGGATCCAAATTCATTAGTTTGCATGCAGATATTCAGTTGTCTCAGCACCATTAGTTGAAAATATATATTATTTTCTAAGTAATTCTATTTCTTTGTTTTCCCATTTTTATTCTGTATTCTTTACTGAGTTTTTCTTCACTTGCATTTCTTCTTGTCATTATATTTGTGATATTTGATTTTTTCCATTTTTGCCTATTCATCTTTGATCTTATTCTGCTATTTTACTATCTCTTTCCTGAGTTTTTGCATTTTGTTTTGTGACCTTTCATCTTAGAGGCAATTCATTTTTTCCCATTCATGACAGAATACTTAGTTATAATTTTTATCTAATCCATTGTAGCAGTTTTCTACTGAATGCTGTTCATATATTCATTTTTTAAACTCTTTTCCTTCATAGTTATTATTGGATTAATGTAGTACTGTTTCCTTTTTTTTTGCACATCATTGTCTGAGTTAGAACATTAGTAGCTCTGCTTTTCCTACTTTTGCCTCCCAGTTTCTTCCGGTTTGTAGTTACAAGTAGGAGTATAGATTCTCACCTAGTGGTGGGTCTCTCACCTTTAGGAAGTTTAATTTTCTTGGTGTTTTTTTAAAGATTTGCCTCTGTTTGTCCTCCTTTCTGCTCATAATTCTCTCCATAGTTTCTTATTTCCAGTTCTTTTGTCATAATTACCATTGATTTCAGCTGCTTTTCTCAGCCCTTACATGTAATTTGTTATCTAGATTATACTTGTCTCCTGGTTCTTGTGAAGTTGTGTTTGCAAAGATCTTTTGGTTCTCCTTACTGTTTTTAGATGATTTTCAGAACAGAAAACCATGGTAATAATGATACTTTAATGTTTCTGTGTTTTTACATTTCAGATTTGTCCCCTATTAACAACATGCAACTATATTTTATTCATTTAAAATATCTAACTGAAAATTTGTCTTCTGATGGGTTTAGTCTGTATTTATTACTATCATGACATATTTAGACTTGTTTCTATCACTCTATTTCTATTTATCATACCTCTTTTTCTTGTTATGTTTCATCTTTCTTTTTTTTAAGATTTTAAAAATTCATTTATTTGACAGACAGAAATCACAAGTAGGCAAAGAGGCAGGCAGAGTGGGGGGAAGCACTCCCTGCTGAGCAGAGAGCCCAATGTGGGGCTTGATCCCAGGACCCTGAGATCATGACCTGAGCCAGAAGCAGAGGCTTAACCCACCGAGCCACCCAGGCGCCCCTTATATTTCTTTCATTGGATCAATGTGTATTTCCTTTATTCTTATCCCTTCCTTCAACTGGTTAAATCATACATTCTATTTGTTTCTTTTTGGTAGTTTCCTTAGTATTATTTTCAATTTTAAAATCTAATTGGCTTTATTAAGCAATTTATGTATCAAGCCTCATCCTTCTAGCAAGTAGAGGGATGCTTTCTTCCTTAGCAATTTTTTTTTTCTAAGTAAGCTCTACCACCAATGTGGGGCTTGAACTCTCAACCTTGAGATCAAGAGCATCATGCTCTAATGACTGAGCCAGCCAGGTGCCCTTAAAAAAAGGCCCTTAGCCTTTTTTTGAGAGAGATAAAGAGGGAGAGAGTGCAGGCAAGAAGGGACAGAGGGAGAAGGAGAGAAAGAATCTCAAGAAGAAGCTTCCATGCTCAGTGCAGAGCCCAAAGTCCAACACGGGGCTTAATCTCACAACCCAGAGATCATGACCTGAGCTAAAAATCAAGAGTCCAACACTTAACTGGCTGAGCCACCCAACTGCCCCTAGCATTTTTTTTTTTTAAATAGAGAGTGAGTCTGTGTATACACACAAGCAAGTGGGGGAGGGGCAAAGGGAGAGGGAGAGAATCCCAAACAAGCTCCACACCCAGTGCGGAGCCTCAGGTGGGGCTCGATCTCATGTCCCTGAGATCATGACCTGAGCCAAAATGAAGTCACTGCTTAACTTACTGCAAAGTCAGGCACTTAACTGACTAAGCCATTCAAGTGACCCAACTCCTAGAATTTTTAATATACAGATATAACATGATATTAAATGTGACTTTCAGTATGCTGGGAATTTCATTAGGAAACAACAAATATCAGAATAACTATGCAGGGACACCTGCATGGCTCAGTGGGTTGAGCCTCTGCCTTCGGCTCAGGTCATGATCTCAGGGTCCTGGGATCAAGCCCCACATTGGGCTCTCTGCTCGGTGGGGGGCCTGCTTTCCGCTCTCTCTCTGCCTGCCTCTCTGCCTACTTGTGATCTCTCTCTCTCTCTGTCTGTCAAGTAAATACATAAAATCTTAAAAAAAAAGAATAACTATGCAAAGCATGCTAAGAATGTGAAGGAGATTTTTGTGACCCTTAGCTCATTACCCCCTCAGGTCTAGGTTTTATATGATGATTTCTTTAGAGAGAATTGTTGGTATGCTCTGTGGTGTTTCTCTTTCCCTCTTGCTTCTTTTCCTTGTCAATCCAAGTAAGGTATATATCAGAGAATCATTTGGAGAACTTGATGGGTATCTCCTGGAATTTGGAGATATGTAGGTTCCTGACTCATGCTTGGAAAAATGTTTAAATGTATGCAAGTTTTCAGAAAGCTGGTCATGAGCCAGTTCTGACCAGGGATGTATGTTTCCAAGGTAATGGAGAGGTCTCAGTTCCTGCTCCGTAGCTCCTATGAGCCCAAGTCCTATCTCGTCTCTTTGTCAGGGCAAACTACTCTAGTTCCTAGTCATTACTATCACTTTGGGGTTCTGATAACTACACCTCCTCAGAACTGCCACAGAGGCAGTTTTGTATTTATTGCTGTGTCTCCCCCCACCCCACCTGGAATTCAGCCTCTTGTTATCTTATCCAGAATTTCTAGGAGTTTGTAAGTGGGAGAATTTCAGGTTATTTTAGTCTGACATCTTACCAGAACTAGACATCTATTTTTTTTAAAAAGATTTTACTTATTCATTTGACAGATAGAGATCACAAGTAGGCAGAGAGGCAGGCAGAGAGGGGATGCAGGCTCCCCTCTGAGCAGAGAGCCCAATGCGGGGCTAGATCCCAGGACCCTGAGATCATGACCTGAGCCAAAGGCAGAGGCCTTAACCCACTGAGCCACCCAGGTGCCCCTAGACATCTATTTTAACTTGTTCAGTATCTGCCTTCCATGTTAGGTAGGAAACTCCAGGCAGGCAGGTAGTCATTCTTGTTCACTGCTTTATCTCCAGCTCTCAGCACAGAGGCCTGGCATATAATGAATATTGAGTAAATATTTGTTGAACATGTGAGTGACTCACATACATGAAGGCTTCAATAGGAAAGGGGGATAGATATAATTAAGTCCAAAAATTATGTTTGCAAAAACATGCTTCCCAATGAAGAGAGTTAAGGAAGGGCTGCAAAGCCAAGCTTCTGTATTTGTTTGGCTAGCTGCAACTGACTCACCTAAGCTCACCTCACAGCTTTCTTTTGTCACATTTTTTTCCTGTTTCTAGACTTCCTAAAACTCCCAATAATCAAATTTATTTAGGTATAATTAATATGTAATAAAGTGTGCCCATTTAAAATGTGTGTTTTGATGAGTTGTATGATGATTTATGTACCCACATAACCACTACCATAGTCACTACCATAGCCAAGATACTGAACATTCCCATCACTACTATAAGAAAGTCCCTTTTGGGATGCCTGGGTGGCTCACTTGGTTAAGCGTCTGCCTTCAGCTCAGGTCATGATTGTGGTGTCCTGGGATCAAGCCCCACATTGGGCTCCCTGCTCAGCAGGGAGTCTGCTTATCCCTCTCCCTTTTCTCCTCTTCCCCTCTTGTGCTCACTCTCTGCTCTCTCTTTCCCCTCCCTCCAAAAAATAAAAGAATCTGAAAAAAAAAAAAGAAGTTCCCTTTTACCCCTCCTCAGGAATCTCCCAATCTTTCAGCCCCAGGTAACAATTGATTTGCGCTGTCCCTATGGGTTAGATGACTGTTTTCTAGAATTTCATAAAGTTGGAATCATATAGTATGTGCTCTTTTGTATCTGGCTTCTCACTGTAATGTTTTTGAGATTCAACCATGTTGTTGCCAGTGTCAGTAGTTCATTGTCACTCTGATCTTTCTGAAATAAGAGAGTTTCTTGTGTTTCTAATATTCTCTCTTTCCCTGTTGCTCTTCCCTCTCTCAGTTCCCTTGATTTTCTGTCTAACATCAGATGTTGTGATTAAGTCATTTTTACTTTCCACAGGTTCTATAATCCATGATGCCTATAAAGAACTGGAACATTACAAAGATGTCACCTTCCCCCAGACTTATTCCTCAGTGGAAAGACTTGAAACTTCTCATAAATAATACCCTGAAGGATATAAAGGTGATGTGTGTGAGAGAGATGCACATAGTGGGCTGGTACTAAATATCCCTGCTGTGGCAGCCTGTGGCACGGGCAACATGTAAGCAACTTTGGAAGAGGTTTCCCATATTCCTAAACAACTCCTCCTTCTAGATTCGGATGATAACAATTATAATTAAAAGATATTCTGCTGCCAAAAAAAAAAAAAAAAAAAAACCAAACCCAAAACAGAAAAGGGACTCACATGGATTAAACAAGCAGGAGGCGCCTTTGTCTTACATGTTGTGAAGGACCCATGTTCTTTTTCTTTCTTTACACACCATCCTTAATATTTTGGCTTATCATCTTAAGATTATAAGATAGTTTCTGCACTTCCAGGTATCAGCTTTAAATTGCAAATAGGTAGAAGAGATGAAAAGACCAGAAAGTACAGAGCTGTGCCAGCCTTGGAGTACCATAGTGCCACTCTATACTGCCAGCATTTCTGGGTTCATGATCATCCTAAACAAGATCCAAGTTTTATTGGAATGGAAGGAGGGGGATGAGGAAGGAGGGCAATTGATAGAGTAGGCAATAGTTCTTCCAGGCACAGATACATCGCTTGGGTTTAGAGTCTTAGTCTTTTAGAGTCTTACTGAGAAAAGCATTGATACTGTTGAGCAAGTGAGTGAATTGTTTGTGCATGAAATCTGGAAAGGAGAAGAGGAATGGTGATTAATGGAATAAGGGATATATAAATGAGTTTTTCGGTTCAATGAAGAGGGATGGGAGATGAAGAGCTCAGATACCAGGGTCCTTTCTCTCAACTTTGCTGCTGTCACTGAGTGGAAGCTCTCCAGCTCTCTGTATTCTGTATTCTCTCAGAGTGTACAAAGATCTGAATATGAGAAATATAAGGAGAAGAGAGATTCGAAGTTGCAGATAATGGCCTTAGTATAGTCTCAAATCCTTTGTGGATGCAGAGAAACTCAGAGAGTTAGAGTCATGGAGCATTGTTCAAGAGGCAGTGTAGCACAAGCATCTGCTGAGAAGAGGGATCTCAAAAATAGATTTTATAAGCCTCAGTTTTGGCTGATTAGCATGAGGAAGTTCATGTATTTACATCCTAGATATATACTATGTCACTATAAGATAGTGTGTGTTGTGCATGTTCTACTGTGTATCATGTTAAAAGTCATATGTCTCCCTTAATATACCCCCCCACACACAGAACACAGAATGTTAGAGCTGAAGCATAGTTAACTCCATTTTGTGAATAACACACATTTTCCTTAGAGGCACATAAGAATAGTGAAAGGTGTATGCCAAATCGTCTAGCTCTGAGGCCCAGAGGGTGGGCATTCTATGTCTGTGAAGTATGGATTTCCCGAAGGTAGTGTATCATGAAGTGTGATAGTGACAGGGGTGGTTCTTTGGGTATAGGCAGGAACTCTGAAGAGTTGTTCCAACTGTGACAGGCAGAGATAAACTCATACAGGATTGTATTCCTTTTTTTTTTTAAGTACTTATTTGTTTTGTACAGACATTTGTTACTTGCCTGTTCCCCCACTGGACTCTTATCTTCTGAAACCTAAGGCCATGTCTGTTTTGCTCAACATCATATCCCCATGTCCCCATGGAATATACCAGCCTTTCTCAAATGTTCCTTATCTAAACCATGGAAAACAAAATGATTTGAGGGGCCATTTTCTTAGTTCTCTTAAGGATGGTATATAACTAGTAGCATTCTAGATGCATAAGGGAGAAATTAATGCCTTAGGTAAAATGGACATGAGGGCTTCCTTCTTATGGAAACTTGACTGAGAAAGGCTGGGAGGTACTTTAAATTAAGATGTGGGTGAGGGTCAGGGAGGAATGACTCCCCCAAATAGTTCTTTCCAGGAAGTAGGGTGAATAAATGTTGGTTAGCTAAAAAACAACAGATGTCCACTAATCCTCAATAAATATTTATCAAATGAATGAATGCGTGGTTATTCAGGCCTTTTAGCTCAGCCCACTCTTCTCTCTCAGGCTGATGAAAAACCAAAGAATGATGTGATTGTATTGAGTGACTGGCCTGAGACTCTATACCAGGAGCCTCACCAACCCCAGAGCAAGCCTTTCATCTGCTTCTATGCCATTGATGTCAATTATTTTGTGTCCTTAAACTGGGTGGAACCACATTCAAAACAAATACAGGTAAAGCTCCCTCATTTTTTTCTTCCTTCTTAATTTACTTTACAACATCATACCTCTATTGCCCTCATATCAGAATGATGAAATTGATTCTGAGTTAGCTCATTGTAATACCCATCTCCATATCCCAATCTGATCTGGACGCAGCGATCCTTTTACCCCTCTAGTCATCAGGTCCAGAGGATTCATATTCCCCAGAAAGCAGACTGGAGGTCAAGGAAAGAGCCTTAAGCATCCTGTTTCTGTCACATATCTGAAACCCAGTACCAGGAAACTCCCCAAATCAAGCTGTTCAGTCTTTCCTTAGTCTTTAAAAAAAATATTTATTTGGAAGAGAGAGAGAGCAAGAGAGAGAGCACACAAGCAGGGGCAGAGGCAGAGGGAGAGGGAAGAGCTGACTCCCCTGCTGAGCAGGGAACCTGATGCGGGGCTTGATCCCAGAACCCTGGGATCAGGACCCGAGCCAAAGGCAGACGTTTAACTGACTGAGCCACCCAGGTGCTCCCAGTCTTTCCTTAGCCTTACAGGAGGGAATGGGCATCTAAACATCCAACCCTTCCAACCCCTCACTCTTGGGAGATAATCTGCCTCCATGTCAGGTTTTCATCTCTGATCCTCTTCTAGGCAGTACTTTGGGTACAGAAGAAAAATACGGAAATGGGAGGTATGATAGAGAAGATGAAGTTTCCTATGATGGATCAAGTGCCACCCGTTGAGGCAATGGTCCACACGGGTTCCTACCACATGTTAATTGCTTACTGTGGTGACACGCGACTGCGGCTCTTCGAAGATCACCAGCAAGCATTTGTATTTCTGGGCACAGTGCCCTGTCGTTTCTCCGTCAGCTGCCTCTGCTATGACTCAGAAGCTGAGATACTGCTCTCTGGTACCTTGGGGGCTGTGGTTACCTGGCTTATCTTACCAAACAGCAGGAGCCTCCAGATGGCACAAACAGTGCTCCTGTCTGACCACGAGTTTGTACAGGGCTTTTCCCTGAATGGCCCCCAGGGCTCCCTCCTGGCTTTTTGTGAGGATAAGGTGAGGGTCTTCACTCACCAGGGGCAGGGCCAGCTGAAAGAGAGGAAAAAGTTCACTCCGACAGCCAGTGGCTCTTCCATCACCTGCTCCTTCACTTGTGTCTCTCAGGGCTATTTCTATGCTGGAAACAAAGATGGAGAGATCCATGCCTGGAGCCTAGACCAGGGTAACTTCCTCCACAGCTTCCAAGCCCACTCCTCGTCGGTGATATGTGTTTACAGCCGGCCAGAGACCTACGCCTTACTCACAGCAGGCCAAGAAGGCGTTGTAAAGGAATGGAATCTCGCCTTTGGGAACTTGCTGCGGCAGCTGGATATTGACAAGGATTTGCAGCAACTGCAGTTTATTGATGACACCACCTTTTTCTGCCAGACTACCCCCACGTTCTCATTGCACCACCTGCCCTATTTTTATAGCCTCTTCAATGTCTGTGGCTCCGCTCCTGAGCAGGTGCAGCGGGTCTGCTGTGGTCATAACTGGACTCGGATCCTTTGTGCCACTAAGGATGGTTTGCTGCGCTTCTTGTCTCCAGTAACAGGAGATCTCCTGGTTATCACCTGGCCTCTCCTTGTCATGGACAGGGCTGTGGCTTGGGCCTATGACACAGACAAAGAAGAGCTCTTTGTGGCAACAGGTGGTTCAGAGGTGCTGGTGTTTGATGCAACACGCTCTCCTTGCACAGCCAAGTATCTGGTATGCACTTCGGTAAACTATGGGGATAGAGTAAGGTGCCTGGCCTATGGGCAGTGCCATTTGGGTATGGGCCTAGCAGGACTGATGTTCTGTGGGCATGACAGTGGCATTGTGAGAATCCTCTCCCACTATAGCTGTGCCCGAACAGAAAAGACTGTTCACTCTGGGGCAGTTTTGGCACTGTCTACCTTGGAAGGTCGCCAGGAAATCTCCTTACTCTGTTCCTATGGCATGGATGATACTATATACCTGACAGAAGCTGTGCTCCGGAAGAACAAGGTAATCCTGCAGTCCATAAGCAAAATTCTCTGTGCTTGCCCCCTAACACACGTGATCCTCTTGCCAGGTTCTGTGGGTGCCATCACTGAGAACCACTGCTGGCGTCTCTGGCACTACCAAGATTTTCCTAAATCTTCAGAAGCAAAACAAAGGTCTGTGGGAGACAAAGGGACAAAATGCCTGCACCAGTGTGACATCACTTCATTTGATGTCTGCTCTTCCCTGAAACTTTTTGTCACAGGGGGCATTGATGGCTCAGTCCGGATCTGGGATTTCCACGGTGGACTCCTAACTGAGTTGGACTCAGCATTGCATTTCGGCCCAGTCTGCTTTGCCAATAATCGGGGTGACCTGCTTTTGACCTTCAACCAGAGTCTTTATCTGGTATCCTGCTTAAAATTGCTTCCTCCTGCTCAGCTCATACACCTAGCTATCCTAAGCAATGTAGATGATATACAAGAAGTCCCTAAACCCTTCCTGCCTAGCTTCTTCTTTTCTTTTGAAAATGTATTTGTACCCAGATTTGTCTACCTTGGACAAGGGCTGAAGAAATTACAGGGGCTGGAGGTCCTTGTTAACAAACGGGTCATTGCCTTTGACAATACTGTGCCCCATGTTGTAGAGGAAGAGAGACATATGTCCGCTGTGATTCAAGTGGGACCCAAATCACACTTTTTGGAGGACAAGGATGTTACTTTTGACCCCAAGCATAATCGTCCCCGACACATCGTTCCTGCTCAGTTACAGCTTGCTGGCTGGGATGGATTGAACCCCTACCATATATTATGTCGCTTCTTTGGTAAAGGGCACCAATGGCTCTTGGCTCCTGATGGCTACATCCCCAACTCAGTTATCCGGGCCCGCCTTTGGCCTGAAGGTACCCCAATCTTTTTACGCTATGATCTGTATCGAGATACAGACTGGGACATGACCAAACTCGTCAGACACCAGACACTGTCACCTATGCCTCTACTAGAAGAGAACATCTCAATGAGAAGAGAGAGGGATAAATCCAAGAAATGGAAAAGAAATATCTGTGATGTTCTAGTAAGCCTGAAAAACCAAAATTGGACAGAAAGAAAATTTGATGAAGGAATTATAAATAACTTAATTGAGACCATCCTCAACCTCACAATTTACTGTTCTGTAGACCAATACAAGACATACATTAGTGTCCTGGCACAAATTTTTGCCACATATCAAGTATCTCCAAGATATTGTTCTGAGGCTTCCTGTCGCCTGATGGAAGATACAGTTCATCCCAATCCATGCATCCGTGAACTAGCCTGGGAGGGGCTGGAGAGGCTAGGTGTCCTAAGCCATCTCTTTGCTGTTCCACTGGCTATGGGTTTGATGGACAGTGACGAAAGGGTGCGAGCTAAGGCCTTATATCTTCTAATAAGAGTCACAGGCATCCAAACTAAGACTATGCTGGTAAGCCTGCTGAAGAAACAAGATACTTTAGAAGAAATGCAGTAAGTTGGTAGTGGCTTTCACCCTTTTGTTTCTTCTAGTTCCTAACCTTTTTTTCTTACTCTCTTTTTATACAACTTATCCTCTTTCTTCACAATTCTCTTTCTTTTCTTTTCCTCTCACTATGTTCTTTGTTTCTATTTGCTTTTTTCCCTTGGTGCTTACCCCTCTTCTAACCATTGATTAGCCTGCCTGTCACTTCTTCACTTCCTTAAGATTCATCAAGACTCAAGTCCACAAATCTTCCAACCAAAAAAGCATCTTGGGGGCGCCTGGGTGGCTCAGTGGGTTAAAACCTCTGCCTTCGGCTCAGGTCATTATCCCAGGGTCCTGGGATCAAGCCCCACATCAGACTCTCTGCTCAGCAGGGAGCTTGCTTCCCCTCCCCCCACCCGCCCCAGCTTGCCTCTCTGCCTACTTGTGATTTCTGTCAAATAAACAAAATCTTCAAAAAAGCATCTTGTATCTGGCAGCTCTATTCCTTGATATATTTGATTCTCTCTTCTTTACCCATCCTTTACTTCAGACTACTCTGCCCTAAATAGCCACTTTATCCCTGTCTCTTCAACTGGAATTTCTTCTTCTCCTCCTCCCTGTCTCTCTTCCTTCTTCACTCCTCATCTTCCTCCTCCTTCAAATCTTGTTTTGTCACTGGCTTGGTGTCATCCTTCTTTCCTCTTGACTTTTATAGGCGGGAATTTATTGGAGAAACCTCTCTGGACCAGCTGCTGGGGATCCAAGCTAACGATATCCAGTGCCTGCTTACTCAGGTGGAGCAGCAGCTAAATGAAAACCTGACCTTGTCATATAGAGACCAACAACCTACTTTTTATTTAGACATAGCAATGGATGGTAAACCTGAGACCCTTGTCAAACAAATAGTCATACCTGAAGAGATCACCAAAGCAAAGAAAAGAAAGACATATGTTCAAGCAAAGAGAAAAGAACTTAGTATGTATGGGGTAATATATGTGGTATATTTGGGTCCCACCTAGGGCACCAAAAGACAGGGTCAATAGGGCAGGGTATCTAAAATGACACTAGTGGGAACATAATTACATAAAGAGATATTGTTCCTGGGGGCACCTGGGTGGCTCAGTGGTTTAGGGCCTCTGCCTTTGGCTCAGGTCATGATCCCAGGGTCCTGGGATCGAGTCCCACATCGGGCTCTCTGCTCAGTGGGGAGCCTGCTTACTCCACTCTCTCTCTGCCTACTTGTGATCTGTCTATCAAATAAATAAATAAAATCTTTTTAAAAAAGAGAGAGAGATTGTTCCTGAAAACAACCTTTCCGGGAAAGAAACACATATATCACAACAAATACCAAGGTCTTACTTCCTTAGGATATGGAAGCTGGGATGAAATGGCAAGAATTTCTGTACCATAAGGCCTCTGTCCCCTTTGCCTTTATACCTCTTATGGGTGTTCATTGGACTAGAAAAAAGGATATCACTCAGAACCTCTGTTTTTTCTTAACTATTTTTCTCCCAATGTCTCTGCAGTTAAAAAGGACCTGAGAGTTTCCAGAAAGCCAAGACAGACAGAGTCTATACAATTTAGCTCTATGTTGGTGCCTTCAAGGGATGAAGGTGAACAAAGAGAGGCCGGGAAATCAGAGCAGGTTGACATCCAGGATGTTGCCTCAGAGCCTGAACTGCCATTAAGTACTTTCAGCCCAGCCAAGTCTCAAAAGGATCCTGAATCAGAGGAGGTTGTGATGGAAACCACAGAAGGAAGAGGCCACATGGAGGTCACAGAGGTTATGGAGGCCATAGATCAACATGGCATGAAAGATTATGGAGAGGTGTTCCCTAAGGTGGAAAGACACAAACGTGTGAGTAGGCTTTGGAAAAGGGCACTGGAAAACAGCCGTGAAAAAGTAGCTGCAAAGTTGAAACAGGAGAGAGACTTGAAGGTCATTTCGAAGACAACTGCAGAAGAGCCCAAGGAAAAAGTCACGCAGGTTACTGAGCAAGAAAAAGATATAAGGAAGAAACGTGGAAAGAGTGGCCGAGGTTTGGCTGGTACACCTGGACGCACGGGTAGATCAGATACCAGATCTTGGCGGGATGATATTTGCTATCTTGTCACGTCAAGGATAGCAAGTTCCCATCCAGGAATATTAAGGGATCTGGGACAAGAATTGGTCGACTTGGCTCAGGTGATGCTTGCTCCCCGAAAGCCCAGCTGGGAACTCTTCCAAGAGATCTGCCCCCTTCTAAAAGACTCATCAGAACTGGATGAACAAGTAGTAGAAGAACCACCCATTATAACTGAAAAGGCAGATATAGATGTTGTCGAGGAAGAAGGGACAGAATTGAGAGGACAGAGGAGCAAAAAAGGATTAACAAAGTACAAGGCAAAGAAGAAAAAGAAAGTTGCTTTCTTAGATAAACTAGTCTTGGAGAAAAGGAAATTTAAAAAAGAAGCAAGGAAACTAACCAGGCAAGAAGGGAAAACAGCCAAGGAGAAAAGGAAACTGAGTATGCCAGAGAGGAAATTAATGCAGGGAAAGGAGAAACTGACCCATCAGGAAGAAAAAATAGCTTGGGAGGAAAAAACAGTAGCTTCCCCACAAAACCAATTAACCCAGGGAGAGAAGAAGTTACTCTTAGGAGAAAAGAAAGGGACTGGAAAAGGGGGGAAACTAAGGGAAAGGAAAAGAGTGACCTGGGAGGCGAGGGAGGCAGGGGTAAGTGGGACTTGGAAAAGGGGTAAGTGGGATTTGGAGAAGATTATGATGGCCCACGAACAAGGCATGTGGCCCCAGGAAGAGGGATTGCCTATCTGGGGAGAGAGGAAATTGTCCCAGTTAGAGGAAGAGCTGGATGAGGAAGAGGAGGAGCTGGGTGAGGAAGAGGAGGAGCTGGGTGAGGAAGAGGAGGAGCTGGGTGAGGAAGAGGAGGAGCTGGGTGAGGAAGAGGAGGAGCTGGCTAAGAAAGAGGAACAGCTGGGAGAGGAAGAGGAGGAGGTGGGTGAGAAAGAGGAACAGGTGGGAGAGGAAGAGGAGGAGGTGGGTGAAGAAGAGAAAGAGCTGGGTGAGAAACAGGAGCAGCTGGCAGAGGAAGAGGAGCAGTCAGGTGAAGAAGAGAAGGAACCAGGTATGGAAGAGGAGGAACTGGCCTGGGATGCAGAGGAACCAATACTGCACTTAAAGAAACAAGTTAAAGACAGGAAGAAGAAGTCCCACAAAGAGAAGAAATACATACAGGGTATGGAGAAACATGTTGAGGAAACGCATAAATTGGCCCAGAAAGAAGAACATTTGTCTAGTGAAGAGGAGGGACTGTCTGTGGAAGAAGGAAAACAGGCATCAAGAAGGGGCAGCTTGGCAGAGCAAGAAATTAAAATGACTCCAGAAAAGAAGAAATGGTCAGAAAAGGAGAAAAAAGTGGCCTATAGAAAGAAACAAATCCAAGAAAAGAAAAAACAAGTTGGGAAACAGGAGAAAGAAGACCAGACTAAGAAAAAAGAGGAAGACACCAAGGACAGATGGTTAGCCCAGAAAAGAAAGAAACTGGGCCTAGAAGAAGAAAATCTCATAGAAAAGGAGAGAAGGGCCCAGAAAGAGGAGGAAACAACCAAGAAAAAGAGGCAATGGGTCTGGGGAAAGAAGAGAGCAGAATTAGGAGAGGAGGAAAAAGCCGGAGAAATGCAGAAGTGGTCCCCGGAAGAAAAGAAACAGGCCTGGAAAGACAAGAAACAGGAGGAGAAAGAGGAGAGATTGGCTCGAAAAGTGAAGAAACAGACTGAGGGAAAAAAACAACAGGCCAGAGAAAAAATGAAACTGATCCCAGAAGCGGAAAAAAAGATAGAGGAAATTGAGACAGTGTTCCCCGCCAAAGAGAAACAAGCTAAGAAAGGGGAGGAATGGGTTGGGAAAGATAAGAAATCCATTGATGAAAAAGAAAAGACCCACGAAAAAGAGCAACTAGCCCTAGAAGAACAGAAGCAGGCCCAGGAGGAGAGAATATGGGGTCAGAAAGAGGAGAAAGAGAGCGATCAAAGAAAACAATCGGCCTGGGAAAAAGAGAAGTTGTCTGTAGAAGAGGAGGAACACACTAGTGAAATGCAGAAAACATCTCAGGAAAAAGAGGGAAAGGCACTGAAGAAAAGACTGACCCAGAAAGACAGTAAACTGGCCAAAGAAGAGAGGCATGTTGATAAGAAAGAAAAGGCAGTAGCCAGGAAGGGAATTGGCATAACTAAGAGAAAGGAAAAAACTCAGGAAGAGAGAGAAATTATGAAAGAAGAGGAACTGTCCCAGGAAGAGAGGGTACCGACCTATGACATTAGGACCAAGGAGATGGGTGTTGCAAAGAAAAAAAGGAAACGAACCAAAGAGGAGAGAACACAGGCAATGAGGAAACTGGATATGGAGAAAGGGATTCGTTCTGAAAAAAAAGAGGCTAGTTCCATGTTAAAAGATATAAGGAAGAGAGAGAGTTACCTGTTCAGGATCCTATCTAAAATAGTTAGAGAAAGCAGTATAGTACCCCTGGAAGAAACAGAAATATCTGAGGAAGAGAGATCTTCTATGATGGGGAAGAGTGGAATGGATGGCCAGAAGTGGGAATTCTTTAAGGAACAGAGCGAAATAATGAAACAAGAGGAGGAGCTGGATCAGGAAGAGAGAAAAGTAGATGACAGACTGGCCACCAAAGAGAAAACACTGACTGATGGAGAGAGCTTGGAGGAGAACCAAAGGTTATTAGAGAAAGTCCAGGAAAAGATACTATTAGATAAAGCCCAGATAAAGAGTATATTAAAGGAAGTCCAGGAACAAAATCTGTTAGGAAAAAAGCAGCTAAAGAAAGTTTTAAGGAGAATGAAGAAGGATAAACCAGAAAAAACTCAGCTCAAGTACTTATTAGAGAGTATCAGAGATACTCTGTTTGAAGGCTTATCTGAGAGTTTGATTGAGGAAATAAAGGAAAGTCCAACGAAGAAGGGGAAAGAGGAGGAGAGCATCACTGAGGAAGGAGAAGAGGAAGAAATTTTGCCCAGGAGAAAGAAATGGAAATATTTGATTAGGAAGAAGAAAAAGAAGGCAAGCCTGAGTGAAGAATTGGAGGAGAACTTGGCTAAGAAGCATAAGAAAGAGAGTTCAACCCAAAGAAGGAAAAAGGAAAAGAGGTTGACTCAAGAGAAAAAGAGGCTGAGTAAGAAGAAAAAGGAGAGCCCACATGAGGAGGAAGAGAGGCTGACTGACGAGCAGGACGAGAGGCTGACTGAGGAGGAGGAGGAAAGGCTGACTGAGGAGGAGGAGGAGCACCTGAGTGAGAAGAGACTGAGTGAGGGGGAGAGCCTGAGTGAGGGGGAAGAAGAAAGTCTAAGTGAGGAGGAGGAGAGCCTGAGTGAGGAGGAGGAGGAGAGACTGAGGGAGGAGGAGGAGGAGAGCCTGAGGGAGGAGGAGGAGGAGAGGCTGAGGGAGGAGGAGGAGGAGAGCCTGAGGGAGGAGGAGGAGGAGAGCCTGAGGGAGGAGGAAGGAGAAGAGGAGGAAATGGAGAAGATAGAAAAAAAAGAGAAGGAGGAGGAGGAAAAGGATGAAAGGCGGAAGGATGTAGAGAGCAGACTTATGGAGGTGACACGCTCAGAAGAGAGAGTATTGAAAATGGAGCTCTCCAAGAAAGATGTGAGCTTATCAGAAGATAAGGCTCTTGCTGAGAAAAAAGAGGGTACAATGAGAAGGGAAATGCTTTTTAAGAAAGAAGGATTGCTTGATGGAAAGAGAGATCCCACACTTATGGATAAGGTCATGTGGCCAACAGTTCTGAAGAGCCCTTTCAAAATACCCCTCCCAGTAGCCTTGGAGAAAAAGAGAATGCCCCTGAAAGTGTTGGGGGTTCATTTGGATTTGGAAGGACAGAAAAGTAAACCTCTTGGAGCACACCCTATGACAAGTTCTTGGGGAAGACAAGAGGATGTGCTCTTGGAGAAAGCCAGGGGTATGGAAATAGGCTTAGAAATCCAGATCCCGGAAGGCCTCCACAGGCCAGAGTCCCACTTACCTGATATTATCATGAAATCACAGAAACCAGAACGTTGGCCCAAAGGTGACAGGTGGAAGCGGTTCTTTAAGTACCAGGATACCCTAGTGAGGAAAACTGAAGGCCAGGCCCCAGGGCCAGGCCCATCCCCATCCCTTACTTCTATACCAGCTGAAAGGCCATGCTCCTCAGAAGCGAGCTTCTCAGATGAGGAATGGATTAACAATGCTTTAATAAGACTGGAAGCAGGAGAGAAGCTCTCCAGGGACAGTTTCCGTAGACTGCACCAGCTCCTCAGAGGCTTCACTTCAAAGGGATCCTCTAAATGGATGCCTCTGTGCAATCTTAAAGTCATTGCTAAACACCTCAGGCAGAACCTCGAGGTAAGTCACACAGACATACCACAACAACATAAGAATGTTTTGAGTCCAGTGCACTTAAAAGTGATCCCTCCAATTAGAAGAAAAGAAAAACACAGCCAGCTAGAGCCATTCCCTATCATTGAACCAGTGTTACCATCAGCTACCAGGAGGTCTCAAACCCCAGAAGCTCTCAACTGGCATCTCTTATCAGAGTCCTGTAGGAAGAAGCAGGCACAACAGTCATCCTGTGCTGTTAAGAAGATACCGCACCTTTATCCAATCAGAAAGAATGTTCCCACAACTGTCTATCCCTCTGTCGATAAAAAATCCCTGGACTTGATACTCCAGAAGGAGTTCCAGGTCTTGAGTGATAAGGAAGAACTCCCCAAATTTCACAAGGCAAAGAGGGAATTTTTGTCCCTCAAGGCACTGCCCATACCTTCACCAGTGTTAGCATCAACCACCAAGAGGACTGGAGTCCCAAAGGCTATAAAGTGGCATCTTTTAGGAGAACCTTACAGGAGTGCACGGGTATGGCAGCTATCCAATGCTCTCGAAGAGATGGACATGAAGCACTTTTACCCTGCTGCGAGAGAGGTTTTCACAGGTGCCCATGCCTCTGTGGACAAACAAACCCTAGCACTGATGTTCCAGAAGGACCTCAAGGCTTTTAAGAGAAAAGACAGGCCCCTCACAATGTCCAGGTTGAAGGAGGCACAGTCCATCTCTAAAAAAAAGGAAGAGGTGCCCCAATGGGAGATATTTGTGGCCGTGTATCATGTTTTGCGGATGTTGCAGCAAAAATATGCAAAAGACAGCGCTGCTTGGATGGAACAGTTTTACCAACTCATGGATCTGTACCAATTTAAGTCCCCCCAAATCCAGAGGCTTCTACTAGAGTTGCTGCAGAGAGAGGAATTCCAACCCCAAGAAACCATGTTCAAAAAGTTCCTGAAAACTCAGGAGCTGGTACTTGGTGAACGGTTGTTCTATGGCCTGTTTTGTGGTCATTCCCATGCCCCTGCAGGTCCTCTCAAGTTCCATAATGTTGTACCTCTGCCTGGGAAGAGCAGGGTGCACACCATCCAACCTGTGGGCATCGCTCAGTATGGATTCCTAGAACTTGCCTGGAAAAACCTACCACAAGTCAATTCTTACCTTGTTGAGGGGCGGCCCAACATTCCTACTCCTACTCTATGATTTGGCCTAACATTAGGATTTGCGGTCTTGGTGGGAAATAAGCCTGGTCATGGATTTTAAGCCTCCTCTTGAGGAGGAGGTGGGGCTAGACAAGGACTCATTCATTTCCAGAAACCTTGTACTGAATAAAATGACATTTCTCATTGGTAACAAACATTTTGGCTTAAATCTCTTCCTCCCCAACCCTAGAATCCCCATTGAAAGTAGATAGAGAAAACAGATAACCTCTGTCCTAACAGAGCCAATTGTTTTTCCTTTTTTAAAAAAAGATTTTATTTGTCAGATTTTATTTGTGAGAGATCACACAAGCAGAGGAAGCGGCAGGCAGAGCAGGCAGAGCTGGCAGAGGGAGAAGCAGGCTCCCCGCTGAGCAAGGAGCCCGATGCGGGGCTCGATGCGGGACTCGATTCCTGGGCCCTGGGATCATGACCTGAGTCAAAGGCATCCGCTTAACTGACTGAGCCACCCAGGCTTCCCCCAATTGTTTTTTCAGTCAATGGGGTACATCCTTTGGATGGTAGGGGCCAGCATTTGATCAACTTTTGATAGAAAAGTCTGCCCTTGAGCTCTTTTTCTTAATAGTTCCTTCCTCAAAGGTTCCTAGGGGGAGAGTGGTGCAGTTGGGCTTTTATTTATTTAGCATTAATCTGAGAGGAAGCAGAGAAGACCTGTAATTTTGCCCCTTCACAAACTTTGATCTGAAGTTCCTGGATGTCTCTAAACCTCAGTGTTCTCATCTACATAATGGGGAAATAGAGTGAAATAAGGATTAAGAATGCCAACTTTGAGGACATGATGAGCTCCACAGTGAGAGGGTCAAAACCTGAATTAACTTAAAAATGGAAAGAGAGGAAAAGAGTGTGAGCTACTGGAGAAAAACGTCCCAGCTGTGTGTTCACAAGAAAAAGACTGCGTCTTGACTCAAACACGGATGATTTAATCTTGGACTTATAACTTAACCTCTTGGAACATTTTCCCTCCTTTATAAAGTGGGAATAATAATAATCTCAGCCAGTTTTGCCTCTCAGGTAAAAGGGTTGGTAAACTATAGATGTTCACAAAACGGTGCAGTAAATTTAAAGCTATTAAAAAAAAAAAAGAATGCCAACTTTGAATTTGGAAGAACTCTCATTCCAGTTCTTTTTTTCTGCTCCTTAATATCTTAGCTTTTGGTTTCCTCAAAGTTAAATGGTGATAATGATGCCTATCTCAACAAAACACTTAACACAATTCTGGAATATAGTTCTTTGTTTCTAATGGATAGCTATTTTAAAGGGAGATCTTAAGTGTGTAGATGAAAATAAGAGGTCTAAGATTCAAATAGGATTTGAATCCCTGCCTTTCAATTTGACATGTAATCTTGAGCCAGTGATTTCACTTCTCTAAGCCTCAGGTATTATTTTGTTTTGTTAAATTTTCAATTGTTTATTCTAATCCTCAGCTTTATCATATGCAAATGAGGCTCATTGAGAGGCCCAAGTGAGATTTTAGGTATGCCTATTTTAGTGTACTGGGAATACAGGAAAGGAGCTGAAGGCTAGAGGAGGGACCTGGGACCTCAGGGGAGTTTGCGGGTACCTTGGGAGAGGGAACAGAGCTCAAGGAGAAGAGTCTGCAAGTGCAAGAGAGGAGCTAGAGCTTGAAGGAGGTGTTTGGAAGCCCAAGAGAAGATGTTGGGCATCAGAAATCAAGACTCCTGAGAGAGGTGACGAATTCTGACGAAAAAGGTTTGGTAACCCAGAAGATCAGAAGCTTGGGAGTATTGAGAAGGAACCCTGGAGCAGGAGACAGATCTCAGGGGAGAGGTCTGAGAACCAAAGGGAACAGATGGAGTTGACAATGTACATAAGCTAATAAGTTCTGGGAACAGATCCCATGCTCAACAAAGACATAAGAGAAGAGCAGAAGAAGCAGATTTTGTAGTTAGAAGAGCCAGGGAGCCCTTGAAGGAGGAGTCAGAGCTTAGGGGAGATGGCTGCAAGCTTAAGAGAGAAGCCAGAGTGCAAGCAGAAGGGTTTAGGAGAAAAGGGAAGAACCAAAACTTTGAGAAGGCTTCGAGCTTCCAGGGAAGGAACTAGAACCCAAAGAAGCAGTTTGCAAGGTCAGAATAAGCTGAATAAGTCTAAAGATTTAAAACATATACCTATATGAGGTAATTCCCTCATGTAAAACAATAATGCACGTGCAGACACACACACACACACACACACACACACACACACACACACACACAGGCTGCCTCTGGTTCCTGCTAATATTTGGTCTTGGACCCCTTTTTCTGACACAGAACTCCTAAATCCCTTGGAATCTCCTGGGAGATAGTGTGTCTTTTGTTCTAATGTGGTGACTGTTGGTGGACTCCTAGAAAGGGGCTGGTCGCTAGGACCAAGCCATGTATAAAGGCTTAGAACTTTCAGCCACATCTCCCATCCTCTATATAAAGGCTGGAGATTGAGTTAATGATCAATCATGCCTACATGATGAAGCCTCCATTTAAAAAAATCCCAAAAGCATGGGGTGTGGAGAGCTTCCAAGTTGGTGAACACATTTGTGACAGAGGGTGGTGCACCCCAACTCCACGTGACAGAAGCTCCTGCATTTAGGACCTCCCACACCTCACCCTACCTATTTATCTGGCTGTTCATCTGTATGCTTTAAAATATCTTTTGTAATAAACCAGCGATAGTAAGTAAACTGTTTTCTTTTGTTGTATGAGCTGTTGTAGCATATTATTAAACCTGAGGAGGGGATTGTGGGAGCCTGCAAATTTTATCCAAGTCAGACAGTTCTGGTAACCTGGGTACCAACGATCTCTGATTAGGATCCGAAGTGGAGCGCAGTCTTGTGGGACTGAACCCTTAACTGGTGAGATCTGTGTCCACTCTAGTGTCATAATTGAATCGAATTACAGGACACCAAGTTCATATTGGAGAATTAGTCTGTGTGTGGGGAAAAACCCACATATCTGATGTCAAATGTGTTGTGTGAGTAAAGGCAAACACAATGAGTTTTCTCTAGACAACCCCCCCCATCAACTATCTCCTCAAATAGCCTATTTCCAGAAGAGGGAAAAACAAGATGAACGGTATTAAATCATGTTTAGTTTGAGGAAAACGGTTAATAATTAGTTTACTATAAGGTCTGCTACAGCAGGAAGATGAAGAAATTTGTTTTTCTTTAACACTAGGGAGTTTTGCCAAGCTTTTTACAATCCCAGAAACAAGAGAACTATAAAGAAACGGAGCTTGACTTATTTATATCAACAGATACAATTTTTAAAAAATTATTTTTAAATGTGGTAAATGATACATACAAAATTTGTTATTTTGGCCACTTTTAAGTCTACAGTTTAGCACATTAAGTATATTGACATTGTTGTGCAACCATCACCAGCATCTGTCCAGAGAACATTTTTCATCTTGCAAAACTAAAATTCTGTTCCCATTATATAATAACTCCCCATTTTCTCTACCCCCAACTCCTGGCACCTACCAATCTACTTTCTGTCTCTATGAATCTAAGTACCTCATAGGAGTGGAAACTTAAAGTATTTGTCCTTTTATGGCTTATTTCACTTAGCATAATGTCTGTCTTCAGTGTTCCACCATGTTATAGCATGTGTCAGAATGTACTTCCTTTTTAAGATGCAATAATATTCCACTTTATGTAGATACCACATTTTTTATCTATCCATTTATCTGTTGATGGGCACTTAGGTTGCTTCCACCTTTTGGCTAGTATGAGTAATGCTGCTATGAACATGGGTGTATATAAATTTCTCTACAAAATCTTTTTTTTTCTCTACAAAATCTTAACATTTTTGGTGTATATGTTCAGAAGTGGAATTGCTGGCTCATATGGTACTTTTTTTTTTTTAAGGAATTGTCAGTTGGTATAATTATAATAATACCATTTGGGTTCATTCTACTGATCATTTTCTGACTTTATACAGTAATCTAAATGTGTTTCACAAACTTTGAAATAAAGTAGAAGGCTCTTTATGTGTATTTTGTTTTTATTGTTTCATTGAGGTGTAATTAACATGCAATAAAAGGTAAAGATATTAAACTTCCAGTTCACCAAGTTTTGACAGTTGCATACACCCCTGTAACAACCACTCAGACCAAGGTAAAGCATTTCCATATGGCCCTTTCCAGTTCTTTTGTGTCCATTTCCAGTTTTTCTCCAACTCCCTCCTGCCTTTAGTTTTTCCTGTTCTTGTACTTCATATAAATGCAATCATGAAGTATGTAGACTCCTGTTTGGGGCTTATTTTGCTCAACATGTTTTTTGAGATGCATCTGTATTGTGTATATCAATAGTTTGTTCTTTAGTTATTGTATGAACATACCAGATTTGTATATTCTCATGTTGATGGATATCTTAATTATCTCCAGGTAGAGGTATTATGAATGAGGCTGTTATGAACATTCTTGGACAATACTGTGAATATGTTTTCATTTCTCTTGGTATGTATATACTTCAGGATGGAATTTAGGTTTGGTTTTGTTTTTTAAAGATTTTAGTCATTTGAGAGAGAGAGAGAGAGAGAGAGCACGAGAAGGGGCGCGGTCAGAGGGAGAAGCAAACTCCCACTGAGCAGGGAGCCCAACATGGGGCTAAATCCAGGACTCTAGGGTCATGACCTGAGCTGAAGGCAGCCACTTAACTGAGCCATAGAAGAACCCCAAGGAATCTAGGTTCTTAAGAATATTTTCCCAAAGGGCACCTGGGTAGTTCAGTCGATTAAACATCAGACTCTTGATTTCAGCTCAAGTCATGATCTCAGGGTCTTGGGATTGAGCTCTGAGTCAGATTCTGCACTCAGCGTGGAGTCTGCTTCTCTCCTCCCTCTGCCCCTCCCCTCACTTTTTCTCTCAAATAACAGATCTTTTTTAAAAAAGGAATATTTTCCCAAAGAGATTGTATCACTTTATACTCCCACAAGCCATATATGGGCATTCTAGTTGTGCCATATATTTGTCAACATTTCACGTTGTGTATTTCTAGTGGACATAGATAATTTTAGTGGGCATAGGTATTTCATTGTGATTTAATGCTGAAAAATTGTGCTGACCCCCTTTTCTAGTGCTTATTGGCCATTTATGTATCATTTATGAAGTATCCAAGTCATTTGTCCCACACTCCCTTTATTTTATTTCTTTAAGATTTATTTATTTGAGAGGGAGAATAAGAGAAAGAGAGAGAGAGCGCTCGCATGAGAGGGGGGAAGGGCAGAGGGAGAAGCAGACCCCTTGCTGAGCAGGGAGCCTGAGGCAGAGCTCAATCCTAGAACTCCAGATCATGACCTGAGCTGAAGGCAGTCACTCAACCAACTCAGCCACCCAGGTGCCCCCCACCACTCCCTTTAAATTGGGTTGTCTTTTTGATTTACAGATGTTCTTGTCTATTACCAGTGTTTTTTGATGAGCAGATATTTTATATTTTGATGAATTTCAACATACCATTTCTTTCCCCCTTTTTAAAAGATTTTATTAATGTGTGTGTGTGTGTGTGAGAGAGAGAGAGAGAGAGAGAGTGCACAAATTGGGTGAAGGGCAGAGGGAGAAGCAGACTCCCCACTGAACAGGAAGCCCGATGTGGGACTCCATCCTGAGGTCCTAGGATGGAGCCCCACATCGGGCTCTCGGCTCAGCAAGGAGCCTGCTTCCCCCCTTTCTCTGCCTGCCTCTCTGCCTACTTGTGATCTCTGTCAGTCAAATAAATAAATAAATCTTTACAAAAATATTCCATAGAGGGGCGCCTGGGTGGCTCAGTGGGTTAAGCCTCTGCCTTCGGCTCAGGTCATGATCTCAGGGTCCTGGGATCGAGCACCGAGTCGGGCTCTCTACTTGGCGGGGAGCCTTCTTCCCTTCCTCTCTCTCTGCCTGCCTCTCTCTGCCTACTTGTAATCTCTGTCAAATAAATGGGTAAAATCTTTTAAAAAATATTCCATAGAGTTCTATTCAAATGCAAACATGTTATTTGCAAATAAAAGTTTTATATACATAAGCAGAGGCACCTGCCGTCAGTCAAGGCAGAGACCAATTTGGAGATATGTCTTATACCCTCACCCTACTGGTTTTGTTGTTTACTTAGCTACTCAGCTTTTTAAGACTTAAATTCTTCAATTTGTAATTGCTTTAAAAACATTTTACTTCATATTTTCTCATATTTATTCTATTAGTGTCACACTGAGTAGGACTTTCAATACAATGTTGAATACAAGCAGTGAGAACAGGTATCCTTATCTTATTCCCAACCTTAGGGAGACCTGTTCCAAAGTTCACCATTGAATATGATGTTTGCTGTATGTTTTTCCCACATTTTTTTAAATCAAGCTGAGGAAATTCCTCTCTATTTTTAGTGTGCTGAAATGAGCAGGTTGAATTTTTGTTGATAAACTTTAACAGAAAAGTTGTGAAAATAGCACAGATTTTTCCCATAAATCCCACAACAGGTTTCCCCTATTGTTATCTTACATTATTATGGTACACTGGTCACAATTAATGAACCAATGCTAGTACACTATAAAGTATTAATCTGCTAACTTTATTCATATTTAGTTTTTATCTAATATCCTTTTTTCTGTTCCAAGATCCCATCTAGGACACCATGTTACATTTAGTTGTCATATTCCCCTAGGTTTCTCTGGCTGTGACAGTTTATCAACCTTTCCTTGCTTCTGATGACATTGGAAGTTTTTAAGGAATACTAGTTAGGAATTTTGCAGAATGTCCCTCAAATGAGACTGATCTGGTATTTTTCTCATAATTATGGGTTAATGGTTTTTTGGGAGGAAAACAAGCAAAGCACCATTTTCATCAAATCATGTCAAGTATAATACTACCAGGATAAATTTTCACTGATGAAGTTAACTTGATCACCTAGCTAGGGTAAGTGTATATCAGAGTTCTCCATTGTAAAGTTACTCCTTTTTCCCCTTTCCAGACTGTGTTCTTTGGAATGAAGTCATTATGCACAGCCCACATGCAAGGATTGGAGAGTTATAATAAACCTCCTTAGTAGTGGAGTATCTATATACATTATTTTGAATTCTACTGGATGGGATATTTGCTTATTCACGCCCATTTATTTATTTACATCATGTATTTCTGTATATTTATAAATTGGGTCATAATCCAACATGATATTATGTATTTTGTTCAGTGCTAGCGACTGGAAGCTTTTTCAGTTGGGCTGTGTATCCTTCTGACTCACCCCCATCATTGTGGGCTTTTAAAAAACTGAGATGTAGGGGCCCCTGGGTGATTCAGTCGGTTGGGCTTCCAACTCTTGGTTTCAGCTCACGTCATGATCTCATAGGTCCTGAGATCAAGCCCCACACTGGGCTCCATGTTCAGCAGGGAACCTACTTGAAGATTCTCTCCCTCTGTCCTTCCCCCCATCTGTGCATGTGCTCTTAAATAAAATTTGAGGTGTAATTGACATATACCTTTGTATTGGTTTTAGGTATACACACAATGATTTATCCATATAGTATTGTGAAATCATTACCAAATCAGTGTAATTAATATCCATCACCACACATAACTACAAAATTTCTTCCAGTGATAAGAACTTTAAAGATTTATTCTCTTAGCAACTTTCAAATATACAACACAATAATGTCAACTATAGCTATCATGGTGCACATTATTTCCCCACAATTTCTTATAACTGAAAGTTTGTACCTTTTGACTACCTTCATCCATTTCATCCACTCTATTCAGTTCCTCTGTCCATTTTTTAAATTGAATTTTTCCTATTGTGAGTTCTTTGCATAACCTGGATATTAAACCCTCACAGAAATATAATTTGCAAATGTTTTCTCCCATTCTGTAGGTTGCCTTTTCATTTTGTTGGTTTCCTTTGCTGTGCAGATTTTTTTTTGTTTGATAATCCCACTTGTTTAGTTCTGCTTTTGTTGTCTTGTTCTGCTTTTTGTGTGTCAAATCCAAAAAATTGCGAAGACTAATGTCTAGAAGCATATCTCCTGTTTTCTTCTAGGAGTTTTATGGTTTCAAGTCTTATGTCAAGTCTTTTTTTTTTTTTTAAGATTTTATTTATTTATTTGAGAGAGAGGCAGTGAGAGAGCATGAGCGAGGAGAAGGTCAGAGGGAGAAGCAGACTCCCCGTGGAGCTGGGAGCCTGATGCGGGACTCGATCCCAGGTCTCCGGGATCATGACCTGAGCCGAAGGCAGTCGTCCAACCAACTGAGCCACCCAGGCGTCCCTATG